>CAEFZP010000194.1:600000-622500 GCA_903064625.1 Mallotus villosus | reverse complement strand
ACACAGCCGTATACGCGCACGCACGCGCGCACGAGCACATTTCCTACATAGCTATAGTCAAGCTGCACAGGATTAGGAGCAATTTCCGAGGATGTGTAAATAAAGCAGTTTATAGGTTCCTTTATTTAGTCTAAAGAGCAGCTTCTATAACCTCATTAGGCCCGCTCGTATGGATCTGCGCCGTGTGTAGGCACGCACGCGTGTGCACACACACACACGTCTGCACACACACACACGTATACAGAGCTTTGTCCACGCCCCTGTCTGTGCTGTGCTGTCTTCAGCCGTCCCCCCCGTCGGAGAGATTGGAGAGAGAGAGAGAGAGAGAAAGGAGCGAGAGAGAGAGAGAGAGAGAGAGAGAGGTGAGAGAGAGAGAGAGAGAGAGAGAGAGAGAGAGAGGTTGGAGAGGAGAGAGAGAGGAGAGAGAGAGAGAGAGGTTGGAGAAGAGAGAGAGAGAGAGGTTGGAGAGAGAGAGAGGGAGGTTGGAGAGGAGAGAGACGGTCAGTATGTCTGCCCTCTCGGAGGCTGCCCAATCACGGAGGCGTCCTCCGAGCAGCCACACAAGAATCATGGAGCTCAACCTCCTTCCGCAGGGTCAAGGACTGCACTACCCCACATATGCTGACAAATCCCATCCCTGATCACCACTCCCATCAAAACCCCCATCCCTCCCTCCTTCCTCACTGCCTCCCTTTCTCTCTGTACCCCTTCGTCTTTGTCCCTTCCCCCTCCTCCCTCCCTCCCTCCTTCCCTCCTCTTATCCATACTCGCCCCTCCTCTCTCTCTCTCTCTCTCTCTCTCTCTCTCTCTCTCTCTCTCTGCCCTTACTGCCAGCAGGAGCCTGTGGTCCCAGAGTACCATTACCATGGTTACCAATCAACGGATCATTTTTTACCCGACGCGCACCCACCCACACACACCAAACGCAAACATGACTTTCCCAATAATTCCCATTTCAGGAGAAATGTTTACAGACACACAGACAGAAATGAACACACAGACAGACACACACACACACACACACACACACTATGAGCTCATGGCGTTCATACTTCATTTGTGTGAGGAGTGTGTCTGCCTGCTCCTCCCAGTGCCCGGCAACAATAACACCATCCCACACTCTCTCTGACAGCACAGACTAATACCTCTCCGCACACCCCACCACACACACACACACACACACACACACACACACACACACCATCGACACACAACGCGCGTAGGACACACACACACACACAGCGCATGCACACGTGTGTAGGTTACAAACACACGCGCGCGTGCACAAACCAACCTCACGCACTTTCCTTACGGATCTTTGTCCTACTTTGTCCTGCCATCTCCTAGCAACCCGTTAACAGTGTTCTAATTAGTGAGGCCCCTCGTGTAATCAATAACCCCTCTGTGTGTGTGCGTGTGTGTGTGTGTGTGTGTGTGTGAGTGTGCGTATGTGTGAGGCTGGTATTCTACTGATACCATTCACAGATCCATTGACGTGTGGAGGATAAGGGCCACTGTGGAGAAGCGGGGCTGAGAGAAAGCTGTTTTGGAGGAGGATGACGGGCAAACACACACACACAGGCTGCATGCTTTCTGCACACAGACACACACACACACACAGGCTGCATGCTTTCTGCACACACATACACACACACAGGCTGCATGCTTTCTGCACACACACACACACACACACACACACAGACACACACACTCTCTGGAGACTGTGTCGTGTTGGAGTAGCACGGTGGGCTGCCCACTGTCTGTCTCTCTTGCTGTCTGGTCTCATTTCACTGTCCTCTGTCATGTTCTACTGCTCGCTGTTTGAGTGTGTGTGTGTGTGCGAGTGTGTGTGTACAGTAGGTGGGGTGTGTATGTGTATCGGGGGCGCGCGTGTGTTGTGTGCATATGGCCGTGTAAGTCAGTGTGTGTATGTGTGTCAAGGGCGTAGTCGTTCACACACACGCGCTCGGTGATGAAGTGGCCCTACCCAACCTTGCATCCCAGTCTCTCTCTTTCTTTCTCTCTCTCTTACTCGCCCATCGTCATGGAAACCACGAGCCCCTCCGCTGACTTCCGCGACGCTCTCTCGCACACCCCTCCCTCGCCCCCTCCCTTCCTCCCTCCCTCCCTCCCTCCCTCGCTTCCTCCCTCCCTCCCTCTCTCCCTCATCTCTCCCTCATCCCTCCCTCTCTGCCTCTCTCCCTGAATCAGATCTGCTCCTTCTAAAAAATGTCCCCCCCCCTCTTGTCTCTGTAGGGTTGTGTGCCAGTCATATTTGTGGTGTTTATTTTGGTATGGGCCAATGGGCATATTTTAGCATGTTCGCTTGGTTATATGTCTATTAGTGTTGAGTGTGTATTGTGTGTGTGCGTGTGTGTGTATGTGTGTGTGTGTATGTGTGTGTGTGTGTGTGGTTGAGGCCATAAACAGCTAGAGGAAACCAAAGAGCCCATTTACAGTGTGCCTTTTACAAGTCCTTCCATAAAGAGCCTGGGTCTGGCTCGCAGCACCACAACAGGCCTCGCCAGTCTCCCTCCAGCACCAGAACCACACTGCCTCACACACTGCCTCGCCAGTCTCCCTCCAGCACCAGAACCACACTGCCTCACACACTGCCTCACACACTGCCTCGCCAGTCTCCCTCCAGCACCAGAACCACACTGCCTCACACACTGCCTCACACACTGCCTCACACACTGCCTCACACACTGCCTCGCCAGTCTGCCTCCAGCACCAGAACCACACTGCCTCACACACTGCCTCGCCAGTCTCCCTCCAGCACCAGAACCACACTGCCTCACACACTGCCTCGCCAGTCTCCCTCCAGCACTAGAACCACACTGCCTCACACACTGCCTCGCCAGTCTCCCTCCAGCACAGTGCCTCGCCACTGCCTCGCCAGTCTCCTCCAGCACCAGAACCACACTGCCTCACACACTGCCTCACACACTGCCTCACACACTGCCTCACACACTGCCTCGCCAGTCTGCCTCCAGCACCAGAACCACACTGCCTCACACACTGCCTCACCAGTCTCCCTCTAGCACCAGAACCACACTGCCTCGCCAGTCTCCCTCCAGCACCAGGACCACACTGCCCGTCTGCCTCACACACTGCCTCACAAACTGCCTCTCCAGTCTCCCTCCCTCCAGCACACTGCCCTTCTGCCTCACACACTGCCTCGCCAGTCTCCCTCCAGCACCAGGACCAAACTGCCTCACCAGTCTCCCTCCAGCACCAGGACCACTGCCCGTCTGCCTCGCACACTCAGGAGTGGTCGCACACCACAACCTTTAATGGCCGTTGCCTCATTTCAATCACAGAGTTGGCCGTACTGCCTTTCAGAAAACAGATCCTAGAGACTTAATTGTCTTTCGAGAGAGACTTTTGAAACTTCTTTCCATCCAGTCAGAGGCGTATGGTTTGACTCTTATTTACGTACGATATATGTATGTTCCGCGTTCTATAAGCTGTCATTTACTCTATGTATATGTATACTGTATATATGTCGTGTAATTGTATACGGAAGAGGAAAAATGTTATCTACATACTTATTGACAACTTTAATACAAGTATGTTTGCACTTAAAAATACTTGAAGTCTAGCATTTGTTCGCCCGGGTACACCTCTCCTCAGAAGAAAGGTTTCTACATCTGTGTGTGTTCAGAACATTCCGGAGATCACAGAGGAAATCCGCCCGACGTTCGTCACGTCGACCGTTATCTCCGCTGGCTCGGCCCGCCGTCAGAGCGACTGGATCCGCCGCTCCAGAACTCTCGCAATCAAGGAACCTGTAATCGTCCCCCCGCAGCGGACCTCGAAATAGGACCGAGTGCGTGCATGTGTGTGTCTCGACTACAAGCAACTCAACAACACCAGAAAACACTTCCAGCCCGCTGGTCGAGAGTTCCCAACGCTGCCGAAAAGACCCCGGAGAGAAACGGAGAGAGAGAGAGTGTGAGGTGAGAGAGAGAAAGAGAGTGGAAACGCGATCGGTCGTGCGTCGGCCCAACGAATGCGGCAGCGACTAAAACTTGAGTGCACGTACACACACACTCACACACACACACACACACACACAGCAGTGTTCAGCTGGAGGCAGAGGAGCTCTGATGAGAAGAGCACACCCGGTAGAGCTGAGTGACAGCATCGGCCAGCGGACCAGATGTCCACTTCACAGGCTCGCCCGCCCCCCCTCTCCTCTCCCTTAACCCGTCCTCTCTCCCTCCCTTGATCCCTCGTCGGAGAGAGAGAGAGAGGAGAGAGAGAGAGGAGGAGAGAGAGGAGAGAGGAGAGAGAGAGAGGATGAGAGAGAGAGATAGAGAGAGAGAGAGAGAGAGAGAGGAGAGAGAGAGAGAGAGAGAGGGCCGGCTCCTTCGGACTCTCGAAGCGTGCGGAACGTCTGATCGGTCCGGCAGGGGCACCGCATCTGTGTGTGTGTGTGTGTGTGTGTGTGTGTGTGTGTGAGAGAGGAGACCTAGGCACTGTGCGCGTGGGGAGGGACGAGACGAGGAGGAAAGAAGAAGAGAGAGGAAGAGAGAAAAGGAAGAAAGAAGGCGGGGCCTTCCGCTCCCGTCCTCTTTGAAGACAAAGGCGGGGTCAGGGGGGGGGAAGGGAAGCAGAGAGAAGGTCCGTATGGTTCCTGTCACACTTCTGGAGCGTTCCGGAAACCAGAACACCTGTTTCGGGCTTCACAGGTCTCCCCCGGCCCCCCCCGACCAGCTCGCCCCCCGGCCCGCCCCCCCCCACCCGACCAGCTCGCGCCCCCCCCAGGCCCGGACCTCAGCCGCGTGTCTCAGAGGATTGATGTCCCTGCGTCTTTTGATGCCTCGGGCTTAACGTGTACGCTGATGGGAATCACAGAAGCCCCTTTTCCCCTCATTCCGCTCCTCCCTGTCTTCAATAAGGCGAGAGGGACCGCAACCTGCACGGCAGATCCGCCTTCGCTTCGCTCGTAAGAGGAATTCTGGGAAAAGGATGTGGAGCGTTTCTATTGGAACGGCTTGTACGCAGTGGCGCTTGGCTATAGGGATTCCTCCACGATGAGGGAGGTCCAGAACTTGAGAAAAAAACTGACAGATGGGGACAGACAGACAGACAGACAGACAGACAAACAGACAGGCAGTGTGGCAGACTGGCAGACAGACTGGCAGACAGGCAGGCAGACTGGCAGATTAGCACACCCACCCACACACACCCACACAGACAGACGCAGTGTGCAAATGCTGGCACAGACACTGAACCCAACACGCAGAGTAATCGGCGAAGATGTGTAACTGCCTTGTCTGAGGCTTTCTCCATCAGGGAAATCAAGCGCTCGTCTAAAGGATGTAATTATGATGTCTTCAAATGATTAAAGAGATGCTCCGCTAACCGAAGAGGCAGAGGAGAAGGCAGGACAGGGGAGGAGAGCATAACCGAGGAGAGGAAGAGAGGAGGAGGAGGAGGAGGAGGAGGAGAGCATAACCCGAGGAGAGGAAGAGAGGAAGAGGAGGAGAGGAGAGGAGAGGAGAGGAGAGGAGAGGAGAGGAGAGGAGAGGAGAGGAGAGGAGAGGAGAGGAGAGGAGAGGAGAGGAGAGGAGGAGGAGAGGAGAGGAGAGGAGAGGAGAAGGCAGGACAGGGAAGGGAGAGCATAACCTGAGGAGAGGAAGAGAGGAGGAGGAGGAGGAGGAGAGCAGAGGAAAGGAAGAGAGGAGAAGAGGAGGAGAGAGAGAGGAAAGGAAGAGAGGAGGAGAGGAGGAGAGGAGCAGAGGAAAGGAAGAGAGGAGGAGGAGGAGGAGAGAGAGCGGAGGAGGAGGAGAGGAGAGCGGAGGAAAGGAAGAGAGGAGAAGAGGAGGAGAGCAGGGGAAAGGAAGAGAGGAAGCAGGAGGGAGGAGAGAGCGGAGGAAAGGAAGAGAGGAGAGGAGGGGGGAGAGCAGAGGAAAGGAAGAGGAAGAGGAGGAGGAGGAGGAGGAGGAGCGAGGCCATAAAACAAGGGGAAGGAGCAGCCAAGGCGAGCTGAGAGTTTAGCGACCACAGCAGTCGAAGGGAGCTGTCCAGACCACACTTAGGTTCCTCTATGATGTAGAACTAATAGGGAAAAGACTCGGAGGTTCCACCAGAACGCCAGCCTTGCTTGTAACATCAGTGTGGCGCTGCTGGTTAATACTACCTATTTTCTCTGGCCAGGGTCAGCCGGGGTGTAGACAGCTGTAGAGCAACCTTCATTAAGTTTGTTTGAAGAGAGGGAGTCTCTGGTGATTACACCACAGAGAGCGCCTGGCCATGACTGAACTTCATATGCAATGAGTTATCTTTCGGTGTCTCTCTCTCTTTCTTTTCCCCCCTCTCTTTTCAGGGTTTGTTTCGGCCCGTTTTTCCCCCCGTTCGCGTCTCTCTCTCTCTCCCCTCTTTTCTACGTATTCGGGACGCGTTCGTAAAATATCCCGGCGGCTGTCGACGAGAGCATGTTAGGAGTCGTTCTAGTCCTCCTCTCTCTCTCTCTCTCTCTCTCTCTCTCTCTCGCTCTGTCTCTCGTTTCTTTCTCCCTCTCCAATACTCCTCTCTCTCTCCTGACATCTCACATTCTCAGTTTCGGAGTGGTTTCGGCCTCCTCTGTCACGAGAGGGAACGTGACTGTGGAAACGCAAAGTGAAAAACAAAGATGAAGAACAAGAGAGAGAGAGAGAGAGAGCAGAGAGAGGAGAGAGAGAGAGAGAGAGAGAGAGAGAGAGAGAGACGGGGTAAGCGAGAAAGACGGAGGGAAAGAGAGCCTCCCTACACGTCGTCACGGACGACGGATTCTGGCACCCGCCTCTCACCATAACTCTCGTTCGTTTTATATACAAACAGAAAAACCTCTCGCGCAAAAATCGTTTGGCCCCAAACGTCATCCCCCCACGACATAGCTGGGCTTTGTGTGGGCAGGTGGGAAGCAGAAAATACAATTTTCTCTAATAAAAGATTCCACCGCACGAAAAGTGGAAAGAACCCCGCCAACCCCCCCTTCTCTGGTGTTTTTCTCCGTAACCTCTCCCAGCCCGGGCCGCGGAGCGAGCCTTCGCCTGGCGCTCTCTCTCTCTCCCGAAACAGCCCTGAGGTGTGGAAAGAGCCAGGCTGTGGGCCCAGGGTATCAGCCCGTGAGAGCCTGTGCTGAGCTGCAGCGTGGACCCCGGTTGCAGAGAGGAAATGAATACTGGGTTACAGAGCGATACAGGGCCGGATCCAAGCTGGGGCTGGAGGAGAGGCCCGGTGTTATGGACTCGGCGCTGTCTTTGGCAGGGGGGGATCAGGGCTAATATTACACTGGGCTCAAAAGCTGGCCTGCAATATCTCTCTCCGTCTCTCTCTCTCTCCCTCTCCTGCTTTGTCACTATCTCTCCATCGCCTCCCTCTCTGCTCTCTCGCTCTCTCGCTCGCTTTCTCCCATCTCTATCTCCATACCCTCTCCTCACGCTCTCTCCCGCTCGCTTTCTCTCCCGCTCATATCTCCATCGCCTCCCTCCCTCTCTCCCGCTCTCTCTCTCGCTCGCTTTCTCTCTCCCGCTCTATCTCTCCATCGCCTCCCTCTCTCCCTCTCTCTCTCTACCCCCCCCCTCCCTCCCTCTCTCACTCCCTCCCTTTTTTTCCGCTCGAGTGAGATGATTTAAAGAGTGATTCATTAAAGAACACAAACACGTCCAGCAGCACTGTCTTTGACCCCTCGGAGGAAAACAGAGGAAGGAGAGAGGCGAAGAGGGGAGGGAGGGAGGGAGGGGGGGAGGGAGGGAGGGAGGGAGGGAGGGAGGGAGGGAGGGAGGGAGGGAGGGAGGGAGGGAGGGAGGGAGGGAGGGAGGGAGGGAGGGAGGGAGGGAGGGAGGGAGGGAGGGAGGGAGGGAGGGAGGGAGGGAGGGAGGGGAGAGGGGCCACAGACATAACAGTGGGGAGAGCTGGGTCGGCCCAAAGACCGATCAGACACACACACAAACACGAACACGCGCGCACTCGTACCGCGGAACACAAGACACTCGAGCGCACACACACACGACACTCGGAAACGCCCACAAACACACACACACACACGCACCCTATCCTGGATCTTATTAACGGGAGAAGGTTGCGGAAGGGTTCCCGACTCCTCAGCTGCGAGTTCGAAGCGCCCCGTCGCTCCGAACCCGCCGTGACCCCCCGACACGCACAAGCTCCCCTCGATATCGACCCGAACACGATACGCTGGGAAACGTGCACCTCCAAATCCCCCTCCGCCCCTGATGCACCGGCCACCTGCTGTCCCCAACCGCGCAGGCAGACCTTAAACAAACACACCCCACAGGAACATAGGAAGCGCGCTCGTTTGCGAGCGAGCGGCCTCCGCGTCCTGGTGTTATTAGATTAGTGTGACCTAATGAACAAACCAGGCCCCGCCGTCACCTGCTGCTAATCTGAGATGTGTGTGTGCGGCTGTGTGTGGTGTGTGTGTGTGTGTGTGTGTGTGAGGGGGCATGTACTTGTGAACGTACACATGTGTGTGTGGTGTGTTTTGGTCCCTCTCTCCACCCAGCCCCCGTGGAGGGATACTGATAAGGGACGAGACAAGGAGCAGGAGGGGAGCGGAGGTAGGAGACACACAGGAGGTCTGGAGGACAGATAAGTCTGGAAGAAAAACACAGACCGGGGCAACAAAGAGGGCAAGAGAGAGAGAGGGGGAGGGAGAGGAGAGAGAGAGAGAGAGAGAGAGGAGAGAGAGAGAGAGAGAGGAGAGAGAGAGAGGGAAGAGACAAACCAGCTCATGTGTAGCCTGCAGTGTGATAGCACTAGAGCTGCTGGTTTCCTGTGGTACAGAGAGGCTCTCTCGCCCGACCTCTCCCCTCCCGCTCGCCCGCCCTCGCTCTCCGCCCGCGACCGGAGACTCGACGGCATGAGGTCATAGACGTGAGACGCGGGCTCGACGCGGTTCATTAGGGATCCAAAGGAAGAGAGGGGGGGGGAGAACGAGAGGAAAAGGAAGATAGGAGGGGAACGAACGAGAGGGAGGGAGGGGGGGCTAGAAAAAGAGGGAGAGAACAAAGGCATAAGAGAGAGGGGGGGGTGGGGGGGGGGTGGAAGAAAGAGAGAGTGAAGGAGAGCGAGACTAGAGAGGTGTAGTCCTCTATCTACCATATGGTAGTGAGTATGGCGCTTAATGAGGCGTGCCGCCACCCTCTCCTCAGAGCATCATCCAATCAGATCACACGTGAGTAGGCCCTCTGATAGGTTTAAAACGGCCCAGCAGATGCCCAGACTCAGCGATGTGGATGCCTCAGACTCGGGGCAAAAGAGCAAGGAGATTACCCACCTTAGAAGAAGTGTGTTGGTGAACATTTCAATCTTTTGGCCGTCCCTCAAATTCCCTACAGAATGCCACATACAGTACCCCTATGCAATTCAAAGATCATTTTTTTGGGGGGGGACGTTTTTACCGTAATACACGATGGACCACTGAGGTCATTTGGGATTCCCGTGTATTCTGAGTATTACGTCTCAGTCTGCCCAGTGGCCTGGGTCCTCTGGCTGGTATCCAATGCCAAGCAGGTGATATATGTGTGAAGAGAGCTGATGGCTGTTTTAAGAGATCGCTCACATAGCAGACGTCGTGCTCTGATCCGCTGTCGCACACACACACACACACACACACACACCATGTCAACAGCGTCAGCAGCTGAGACCTGAGAACCCTAAATGTGCCAACGATAGTGTGTGTGTGTGTTAAGGAACACAGAGAAGGGATGCCAGCTGTTAGGCTTAGTTAATAATCCTCCCATTTTGATTTTCTTTGGTGTCAATTTATCGCATGTGGGTGGGTATGTCGGAAGGAGGGGCCCAATGTGTGTGTGTGTGTGTGTGTGTTGTGTGTGTGTGTGTGTGTGCAAGCCCAGCCGTTTTCCTTGAGTGTTCCGCCATTAGACATGCAGCTCAACGGTGTTGTGGCCACATTGACGACTGCAACCTGCCTCTCTCGATGAAGAGAAAGCCATTAAATCGGCCCCCGATTAAAGAGATTAATCCAAAACTAGCCCGATTAAAACGGAGAGTGACGGCTGAATAAAAACAGCCAGGGGCGCTAAGCAACGGTATTTAATCACGCCGCTGTCACCGCGGAAGACGAGATAATGAGAGGAAAGAAGGATAATGAATTTCTCTCCACATTTTTTCCGTCTTCATAAAAAAAGGACTCGACTTGTGTAAATGTGGGACCGCTGGAACTGGAACCCGACGGGCTGGCTCTGGTTTCCACGGGGGATGGGATTGAGCGTGACACCGGCGGGAGACAAGGGGCCCCCACGGTTACAGGAACAGGAAGTCACTGCCCGACAGCTTTTCCCCCTTTGCCCATATGTCTCTGGCTGACCGTGGATCCATTGATTGGTGTGTGTGTGTGTGCGCATGCATGCATGTGTGGTTTTGTGAGCGTGTCGCAGTGTTAAATGGGATTAGTATTTCCGCATGGTTGCCGAGGCGATCTGCCTTCTCGTGTTGAGAGGGTGATTGCTCCGACAGAGCCCAGCTAGTGTGTTTACTTTAGTGGTCTTTGTGGGAAGTCAAAACGCTCAGAGTGCACCTGTTAAAAGAAGCCTGCCTCTGGTCTAATTCCTTTCCCAGTCTCTTCCTGTCTCGCACGGCCCGCACGCACGAGCGCGTCTCTCCCATCGCTCCTCTCATCCTCCCTGGTATTACAGGCCCGTCTCTCTTTTCTCCACTTTCCCCCCCGACTTTTCTCCCGGCTATTTTCTACAGCGTGGCTCCCAACACATTTCCATGTCTCTCTCTCTCTCGCTCTCTAACTTTCTCTCCCTCTCTTCTCTCTCTCTTTCTCTCTCTCTCTCTTTTACCTCTCTCTCTTTTACCTCTCTCTCTCTCTCTCTCTCTTACCTCTCTGTCTCAAACTCTCGTTTTCACTCTTTCTGCATTACTTTTCTTGCCGTCTCGCTCTTTCTCTATCTCTTTCCCTCTCTATCTCGCTTTTCTCTCTCTGTCTCTCTCTCTCTCTCTGTCTCTCTCTCTGTCTCTCTCTGTCTCTCTCTGTCTCTCTCTCCCCAGCTGGGTCCATCTGCGTGTCTGTCTGTCTGAATGATTGAGAGCTACTTAACAGGCCTGACCAGGAAAACACATGCTGAACATCACAGGGGAGAGGCAGAACCTGCTGGAAGAGAATCCTTGGCTAGGGCAACACACACACACACACACACTTCCCATGCCTTGGTCAAACACACACACACACACTCGGGTAAGACACGCACCCACACACCCACACACACCCTTCCCGGGGCGAGTGAAAATGCCGCGATGCCGACCCCAGACACCAGAGAGAGGAAGCTCGTCAGAAACACGAAATCCATTTGCGTGGAAGACAAGGAGGACGAGCTGTCAAACACGTTGACGCGATTGATGACATTCGGGGGGGGCGGGACGCCGTGTTGGAGGACTGCCCTGGGAGAGAGAGAGAGAGAGCTCGTCGGCTGTCACCGAGGGGCCCGTTTCCAGGGGCGGGAGGAGCGGGGGGGGGAGTGCTCTCTGATACGCCGTACGGTCGCCAAGACACGACCGGAGCAGGATGAAGACTGCCGCTTGGCTGAGGGGAGCGGAGAGGATAAAAAGCTCGCTCTGGGAATCTGCCGAGCGGTTCACACGAGGAGGCGGGGCCGTGGGCGACATTGCCGATCGCTCGGAGACGCGTATTTCATATTTCGATGGACGTGACCCACCCCCCCTCCCGACAGAAGGGATTCTCAGAGAGCCGTTTCAGAGGGACGTGACTGGAATGAATCAAAAGGCCCTGACGGGAGAGAGAGAGAGAGAGAGAGAGAGAGAGAGAGAGAGAGAGGAGAGAGAGAGAGAGAGAGAGACAGAGAGACGAGAGAGAGAGAGAGAGAGAGAGTGCAAGTGTATGTGATTTGTCTGCCTGTCTGCCGTCTGTCTGTCACACACTGTATACGTGTCTGATCACACACACCTGCAGTAGTTTGTCTGGGAAATACTCAGAGGAAGCAAGTGGGGTGAGGGGGGGGGGACGGACTACACACATGTGTGTGTGTGTGTGGGAAAGGGGAGGGAGGGAGTCAAAGGAAGAGGGAAAGGAAACCGAGAAATAAATAGGGCCTTTGTGCTTTCGGGCTGAGTAAAACACCTGTGGACCCTGCGGTCTTCCACGCTGAGGCCGGTGATAAGGCAGCTTCACACACGGCCTATCACTGTGAGAGAGAGCCCCGGAGAACAGACGGAGGGACCGTCTGTACTGTCTGTCACCTCTCCTCTCCGCCTCGTCCTCCCACGCTTTCCTCTCCGCCACTCACACACACACACGCACGCCAGCACGTACGCAAACGGCCGTAGCGCTCGCATCAAGGTCGGTTTCCCGATTCGTTCGCACACCCCTCGTGGGACTACCCGTCTGGAACGCTCCTTGTCGCTGTCTTGTCTGGCTTTTGGGGAAACGACCACGTCCCTTTCCTCCGTCGGCACTGACATGATAGAACCTCACACTATGGGGCGGTCGGTGCCAACAACCGTCCCCCGAAAACGACGCAAACCGCTCCACCTTTCGCCTCAGTCCTGACACACTGCCATTGTCGCGAGGTGTTTGGGGCCTCCACGGCAGGAAATGAGAGAGACGGTGGGCCCGTTTGTTATTCCACGTCTTAGAAAGGAGCGGGGATAAACAAAGGCCATCCAGATATCCGGCCATTGGCCAAGAGTCCTCTAGCAGAGACAGAGCAGACGGACGTACAAAGGGGTGGAGAGAGAGAGAGAGAGAGAGAGAGAGAGGAGAGATAGAGAGAGACAGAGAGAGAGAGAGAGAGAGAGAGGGAGAGAGGGGAGAGAGGAGAGAGAGAGAGCAGTTGTAATAATATAAACCTCCTCCGACAGACGCTTTTATCGAAAGCGACGTACAAAGGAGGGGGACTTGAACCTGCGACCTTCAGACTCGTCGTCCAATGCCGAGCTACCGGCGAGCTACGCCCTTCCCCGGGTCCCGACAACATTTGCAAACCGACAATAATTCGAGCAGCGCATTCCGATCGTCCGACAGAGGACGGAGTCCGAATGACGGCATCCTCTGCAAATGATTTTCTTTCTGGCCTGAGCAGAACGTGCCGGACTGATCGAAGCCTTCCCTTGTTGTCGAATTCTGGCATATCGGATGGGACGGCCACCCGCGGGGGCTTGGCTTGTGCCGAGGGCCCCCCCTGTGGGAGGCCCCCCCTGTGGGAGGCCCGGGATGCGATCCCAGTTGCTTGGGGAAAACGGCCAACAGCTGGCAACAATAGAAACGACTACATATGTTTTAGGGGGTGTGGGGTGTGGGGGGATGAGGGGGATGAAGGCGGAGTGAGGGAGGGGGCTGAGGGGGAGAGCGTTCTTTTGTTTGCTGACAGAAATATGTAACGAAACGACCCCCTGACGAGAAGCATGTGACTCGACTCAGCCCCCGGGGGTTTTGATCTCGGTGGGATCCGAACCGAGACTGGACGACGGGTTCACTTCCCCCCCCCTTCCTTCCACCCCTTCAGACTGTCGGCCTTCCTCACCCCTTCTCCTCCTCTTTCATCTTCTTTCGACGCTCTCTCCTCTCGCGTATCTCCCCTCCCCTCCCGGTCCTCCACTCCTCGCCCTCCCTCCCTCCCTGCCTCCCTCCCTGCCTCCCTGCCTCGCTTCCTCCTCTCCTCTCCTCTCTTTCCCCTCAGGGTCGATGTCCATATGCCCGAGGACTCTGTGGAGAGCCGGCAGAACACGCCCTCCAAACAGTCTGCTAAATGAACCGGTAACAATGTGGGATCCCGGTGTTTTTCTAAACCTATTTCAGCCGAACGGCAGGTTGATCCCAGAAGCCGGTAAACGGGAGGACTTTGAAGGCCGGCAAACCACATTCTATAAAAAGAGAGGGGAGGCGGGGGGGGGAGAGAAAACAGGTCGTTCTCTCTGCCCCCCCCTCTCCCTCTTTAGGGGGGGAGACGGGGGGTAAAGCAAGCTGGGAAAACAGTTAGCGTTAACGGTGCGTGGTCGCCACCAGAACACCTCTTGCTAGCACAGACCCCTCTCCTCCAATGAGGAGGAAGAGAAAGCTGGTCTCCAGTAAGCTGGTCTCCAGTATCTCTCTATCTCCGTGTCTCTCTCTCTCTTCCCACGAGAGAATCCCTTCGTACACGAGCACTGCCCCGACTGAGAGATGAAAGCGAAGAGTCAATCTACCGTGAACACAAAAAAAGAGAAGATTTCCCAGAACCGAGGAGGGGGGGGGCGGGATCGCCCTACTGTACGCCGCCGCCGACCCGGTTACCACGGCAACCCCTCGGAGGTGAGGAAGAGGACACGCCGGCCTCGCCAGCGAGTAAATCTCCGTACGGTAGTACGGAGGAAACGCAGGCTAACGTCTATCTCCATCCCTCCTCGACTTCTCTCGCCCTTCTCCTCCCTCGCCTCTGATAAATCCCTTGATAAATCCCAACGCCGGCCGCCGTCGCCACGCCAACCCGCTTTCCCCCTTTCGCAAAAAGGAGCACATTCCAGGGCGTGGTGGTGTGCTGCAGGTTTCTCTGGCGTTTTATGAATCACATCAAGGCATGTCAGCACCTCGGCAGCCCACCTCCCTTTGTGGAGAGCGGGGGTCTCGAACAGAGAGAGACAGTGCTTTCACTATATTCACTGGGGCTGAGTTTCCACGCTCGTTTACGGGGCTCTATAAATCAGCGGCAAGGCTGGCGGAGTCGTCAGGCCAGAGCTTAGGAAGAGGGTGTCGGTGAGAAGGGGGGGGGTGGGGGGGGGGAGGTGTAGAGCGGGGGGACGGATGAAAGAGGCCAGGAGGTAGACGGACCAGATGAGAGAGAGAGAGAGAGAGAGAGAGAGAGAGAGACATTGAGAGAGGTGAACTTGGAGAGGCGAGAGCGAGACCCGTGGAGGAGTATGGCCGAGCAGTTCCACCACACAGGCTCGTCCGTGTCACAAAAGGTGACAAAGAAAAGAGAGAGAGATACAGAGACAGACAGACAGACAGACAGACAGGCTCCTACCTCGAGGAAGCAGGTCCCGGCCGGCGTGTTCTCCTCGACCGACACGTTGTAGAAGCTTCCGGAGAACACGGGCGCGTTGTCGTTCACGTCCTGCAGCACCACGTCCACCCGCGCCGTCGACGACAGCGGCGGCCGCCCGCCGTCCGTGGCGACCACCGTCACGCTCGGCGCCGGCTCCGACTCGTAATCCAGCGCGGTCGCCGTGGTGATGATCCCCGTCACGGGGTCGATGGCGAACCAGTCGGCGTGGCCGCCGCCGCCGCCGCCGCCGCTCGTGTCTTTGAGGAGGCTGTAGCGCACGTCGCCGTTGGGACCCTGGTCCTTGTCGCGGGCCGTCACCTGGAGCACGAAGGAACCCGGGTACACCACCTCGGGTATGGTCTGCCGATAGGCCTGCTGGTCGAAAAGGGGCGGGTTGTCGTTGACGTCCATCACCTGGATGGTGAAGGAAGACTCGGCCCTCAGAGGGGGCGTGCCCGAGTCGGTGGCCATCACGCGGAGCTCGTACGAGTCGCGTTCCTCGCGGTCCAGCTCCTGGTCCACGTAGATGAGGTAGATGATGCTGTCCTTGGTGGTGAGGGCGAACTTGCCGTCGCCGCCCTCCAGGGAGACGTTGACGTTGGCGTACTCGCCGTAGTCGGGGTCGGTGACGGAGATGCGGGCGACGTACTGGCCCGGCTGGGCGCCCTCGGAGATGCGCGGCGAGCCGTCCTCGCTGAGGAAGATGATGGTCATGGTGGGCTGGTTGTCGTTGTAGTCGCGGACGTGGATGGTCACGAAGGCGTTGGTGACCTGACGGGGGCGGATGGGGGGAGGGGCACAACTGTTACAGCCCGAGCAAAACCTTCAAGACATCATCGCTTTTTTCTTCAACGTAGGCATCTGACCACTGCACATTGAGCAGTATGTTTTTGAGTAGAATCAATAATCCGGGGAAAACATCTAAGTTCCATAAATCTAATATCTGAATACCAATGATATCTTCCTTTATAATAGTTTCCCTTATGATGTATCATTATATCTTCCCTTATATATGGATATGTAGATACATACGTTTATATGTCACATGGATCTCACATGTTGCAGTTAGTCTTTATACATTGTGTACAAATTATTATGATCCTGTCTCAAGTACAGTATTAGGTGTATTACGGTATTTTGGGCTGTGCCAAGTGCTCCTAAAAGGGGGCGGGCTAACCTCTGGTTGGCTGGCATTGTCCCTGGCCTGCACCACCAGCTCATGCACCCTCTTCAGCTCAAAGTCTAACGGGACGGTTCAGCGTGATCACGCCAGACTTAGTATCCATGACGAAGTAGCGGTCCGGGTCGCTCTGCCGCCGGTTGATCTCGTACAGGACCAGGCCGTTGTCCCCCTCGTCCGCGTCCGTCGCAAACACCTGCCCGACAGGAAGTAGGAGAGAGAGGAGAAAACATAGGTCACTTCCTGTTCACTTCCTGTTCGCCGACCTTTCTCTGATGGGTCAGGCTCACGGCCGACCTAAAAAACGGCTGCGGTAAAAAAATCGGACCTTCGATGCTTTCGCTTTCGATCAAAGGATACGAACGCGTCTTATATATTATAATAAGTATCATGTTATGGATCGTACAGTTACGTGACATCGATTTTGGAAGACATTCGGGAGGAGACAGGAGAAAGAGAAAAAACTTCCGGTACCTGGAGGATGTTGCTCCCCTGCGGCAGGCTCTCGGAGATGATGGCGTGGTAGCGGCTCTGGTTGAAGACGGGCGCGTGGTCGTTGATGTCCGTCACCGACACCTCCAGGGTCATGGCCCCCGCTCCTCTTGGGCGAGCCCCCGTCGAAGGCCTCCAGCAGCAGGCTATAGGACGAGCGCTTCTCCCTGTCCAGCACGCCGTTGACCACCAGGTCCAGGTACAGCACCTTGTTGGCCGCCCTCTTCGTCTCCAGCCGGAACGCCTGGCCCACGTTGCCGTCGCGGATCACGTAGCCCTGCGTGGTCAGCTGGGCCTCGTCGGCGTCCGTCGCCGGGTCCAGCGAGAAGCGGGTGCCCACCGCCGTCTGCTCGGGGATCTTCAGCGGCGCCACCGCCCTGGGGAAAGTGGGCGCGTGGTCGTTGATGTCGTTGACCGTGACGGACACCTCCACGGTGACGCCCGTCATGGTGACGGCGATGAAGCTGTAGTGGTCCCTCTCCTCGCGGTCGAGGCGCCGCGCCGTCGTAATGATGCCCGTGGTGTCGTCGATGTGGAGGTCGCTGCCCACGCCCGTGCCCTCGTGGTCCGAGATGAAGTAGAGGCTGGCGGTGACGTCGGGCGGGAGGCCCGCGCTGATGTCGCCCACGATGGTGCCCTCGGGCTGCTCCTCGTCCAGCTGGAGCTCCAGGGCGCCCAGCGCCGAGGGGGAGTGGCTCAGGATCAGCTCGAGAGCGACGAACGCCAGCAGGAGGAACCGCCGACGCCGCGCGCCCCAATACGACCTCAGTCCACCGGGTCCAAGGGCCCCGGAGCCAGACGCTTCGCTCGTTGTCCTCATGGCTGTCTCCGCCTACACCTGTGCGGGAAAACAAAGAGAGAACGATTGTCAGGTCGGTGGCGAAGTCTGCCTCTCTCGTCCTGTGAAGAACGTGACAAGGTCTCCAGCCCGAAGCACAGGACTGAAACGGCACATGCCGACCTAGATGAAAGGGGGGGGGGACGCTCGACAATTTGATACGTTTGTATATAAATGTGAGGGACTGAAAGGTTATTAAGACTTTTGCCAATTAGGGTCCTTTAGTGAGGATCGAAAGTAAGCAGCTGGGAATGTTTAAAAGTAAACCATTTCACGTGTGCAAGACCAAAAACAACATCCCAGATGTCGTTTTTTGGGTCCGACGAACACACTGCAAACACACTACGAGCAATAATATGACTAAGAGGATGATTGTCAGTTTATTTAGATGAAGAGTTGACTTAGTGGATAACATTCGAGAGGGGGGGTTTAGATGGCCGGCAGTAAACACTGTGCATTAAGGAGGCTGTTAACATTGGGCTCCACACTGTGCTCTGTAATTGAAAATTCTCGTACACCTCTCGTGACAGATCATACACACAAACACACACAAACACACACACACCACACACACGGTTGGAATGCATGGGAAAGTCGACTTTTTCTGCGTCTGCATCTGGGTCTCTCTGTGGGGAGTGTAAGCATCAGAAAAGATTGTAAAGCCCGAAGCACATGTTTCCTCGCACTCTCAGCCACGCACGCACACACACACACAGCAGTCTCCTCACACGCACACACCACTACTCACGACTGAGCCCCATCACCGCCGGTTACACACACACACACACAGCGATGCGCCAAAACACACTCAAAAGGATCTATTAGAGTTGAAATGAATTGTGTGTATGTGTGAGTTTGTTTTGTGTCAGTAGGCATCCCCTATCTTGAGAGTGCTGCTTAGCCTGCCAAACCACTGTTGAGCTAAGCTAAGCTAAGATAGCGCTCTGGTGATACGGAGGTCGGTTCTCTAACTGAAGAAGGAGTTAACCAATGTATGATGGGTTACACCTCCATGCCGATAAAAGGCTGTGCAATGCTCACAAAAAGATAGTATGCACACATACACACACACACACATACACACCCACTAATTTCCTGTAAGCATTCCCGACAACGGACTCCAAAACACTTCGACCACTTTCCTGTTTATGATCGCGACAAATATTTATTAAATCTAACCAACAGGCCCATAATTTGTTTACGATCTAATCGGCGTATTTATGAGGCTAAATTGGGTTTGTGGCTCGTTAGAGAACATTTCACAGCACGGGACAGCTGTCCAGATTAAATATTATTCATGTGTTACACAAACAAAGGGGGAACCGTATCGATGATCGATGTTCCTAGTGCTCTTCCGTATCCACGGCCCCCGAAAGCGCTGACTCAGCCGTGCGTACGGTGCCTTCGTGGACCCTGCGCTGCCGAGGTCTCCTTAAAAAAAAGGGGGGGAGGATATTTCCGTCCACGTGACGGCCTTGGGGACACTAGGGGGACACTAGGGGGACACTAGGGGGCACTATGGGGACACTAGGGGGCCTGGGGGACATAGGGGGACTATGGGGACACTATGGGGACACTAGGGGGACACTAGGGGGACACTAGGGGGACACTAGGGGGACACTAGGGGACCCAGGGGGACTAGGGGGACAGGGGGACAGGGCAGGGTGCAGGTTCTGTCTGGCCTGTTCCAGACACACACAACGGCCTCGCTCTCCCTCAGTGCTTGTCGGATCTGCAGCGTTAACACCAGGAATGTCCTCCGGCCCCCACACACACACACACACGACACACACCACACACACACCACACACACACACACACAGGGAGAACCCTTACACATGGACACACACACACATACAGAACCCTAAATGAGGCTTACACATACACACGTGCACTTGCACCGACACACATGCACAGAAGCCTCACGGAGGTACACACACACACACGCATGCGCACACACACACACAGGCACCGACGCAGACAGAACCACGACCACAGCAAAAGAAAGGCAGTAGTCTGGCATGTGAAATATAGGTCTGCCAGAACTCCAGTACACAGTTGTTGTGTTCCACAGCGGTGCTGGTGGCTAATGATAGGTTACAAGGCTGACTGTGGTGCGACGAGGCATTTACCACCACCCCCACGCACACGCCCTTCAACCCAAACTCCTCCTAGCCCCCCTATCCTACACCACTCCGTCCTCTCTCTCCTCCCTCTTGCCCTCCCGTCGTACGGCCCCTCGCCCCTCCACCTTCACTGACCTTCAGAAGCTGAACGCCCCCCGCCCCCTCCCCTCCCCTCCCCAGCAGGTGTTCTCTCTGAGGGTGGACGTTAATGAAGTCTATGGCTCCACTGGGATGGGGGGCTGGGGGGGGGTCACAGGGGTTGGAAGGGGGTTCTTTTAGGGGTCTTTGGCCTCTACATCTGGCCAGCACAACCAAACAGGGTCATGGACTAGTCCAACAGACACACAAGGACAAACACAGACACACACAGACACACACAGAAAAACACACACAGGGGGGGGAAGCACGAGCTGAAACGTACATTTGTAAACGCAGGCACGCGACCGCCTGTGTGTGTGCGTGTCAGGAGAGTGGGAAGAGGTCAAGTAGAGAATCTTTCCCTTTCGGAAAATAAGGGGTTTGAATCTGAGATGAGGTGGGAGAGTCCTCCTTCTGTTGGGACGCACATGCACAGCCAAGGAGAGCAAACGGAGGACTGGAGTCTGGCTTTTGGAGGCCTCCGTCTGCCTGCCCCGAGATGAATCACCGGCCCAGCTACGCCGCCAAGGAGAGAGAGAGAGGAGAGGAAGAAAAATAGGAGAGAGAGACATACAGAGAGAGAGAGAGAGAGAGAGAGAGAGAGCAGAGAGAGAGAGAGAAGAGAGAGAGAGAGAGCAGAGAGAGAGGAGAGAGAGAACTAAAGCGAGAAAAATAGAGAGAGAGAGAGAAAAAAAAGGAAAGAGAGACATAAAAAAGAGGGAGAGAAAGGGACCGAGAGGGAAAACAGAGAAGCCGTATTTCAGACGGTTGGCGGTGATTAGACAGTAAAAACAGCCTTTGGCAGGAAGGCCCAGACGTCCACAGAGAGAGGGCCGCTGGATGGAGAGACGGCCAGCGAGAGAGAAGCGATGGGGGACGAGATAAGGGGCCGGCGAATGCCATTTTACCAAGCGTCCAACGACGGAAGGAGAGAGGACGGCCTCGACGTCTGCCCGCGGAACGCGACAGGAAGCTGTCCCGTTTCACGGGGAACCGGGTAGAGGAAACGGCTGAATTATTTGCAGTACGCCCCCTAGTGGTCAGTGCGTGTGTGTGTGTGTGTGAGAGGAAGGGAGGGTTGTGTCTGTACGCGTGTGTACGTTCGTGCCTGTGTGTCTCCGCAAAACGTACTGTGTGGCAGTGACATCATCTCCGCGCGACCACACCGACAGGCGGCGCAGAGACCAGGAAGGGCTCCGTGCAGTCTAAGCCACACACTTTCTGGCACGACACCCCCGTAATCTGCCTCTGCTGGACGCAAGCCCCCGAAAGCCTCAAACACATGGGCCTCTCCGCCACTGCAGGCTCCTTCTCGATCTGCCACCGCTCACAGCCCGCGCTACACACACACACACACACTCACTCAGACACACACGTGCACTATGCTAGACCATGCAACCAGAGTGGAGCCACTGCCACCACCAGCTGCCATACAGCACATTCGCACGCCCGCAAAGACACACAAACGCACGCGAATCCCTTAGAACTAGAAGAGAGTGTAGATTTGACACACTAACTGGGAGTAGAATGATTGAAATCACTGTGAGGATGTGTGTGTGTGTGGTGGGGGGAGGGGGGGAGTCATGTGATGGGGAGATCATGTGCGACTGAGCGGTTGAGGAATCAGGCTAGTACATCAGGGGAATGTCCCTGTACTTACTGTAAGTCGCTCTGGATAAGAGCGTCTGCTAAATGACTACATGAAAATGTGTGGGTATAAGAACAGCACCCCCTACAGGTGCCGGGCAGGAAATACCCAACCTTTTTTTTCTCCATCACCCCCCTCCAATCTGTTCCTCCTCCTTCCCCCATTCCCCTCCTCCTCCTCCTTGCATGCATCCCCTCTAATGGCTGTAGCAGATCTAGTCGGGCACGCCACGGCCAACCGTAGCCAAGTTAAACAGGACCCACAGTCACGAAGCGCCGAGCTGAATGGCCGTTCTATACATCTCCCCCGTCTCCCCTCTGTTCCCTATTCTTAGATGAAACCGATTATTAAAAGGCATGCGGGAGACGTCTGTCGGGTTTGTGTGTCGGGGCGGCGGGGAGGGGCGGGGCGGTGCGGTGAGGGGTTAGCCTCCAGCCCCGACTGTCTCGCCGTCACCCAGAACAAATACAGAGGCGGGGCCGGTGATTGACAGCGGCGTCGGGGGGGGTGGAGGGTAGGGGTGGATGGTGAGGGAGAGGGGGTAGGGTAGGGGTGGTGGGGGGAGAGGGTAGGGGTGGCTGGTGGAGGAGAGGGAGGGAAACCGAGATGTTGTGATTTCGAGGCAGTCCCTCGATCGTGATTGGTGCGTTAAAGGGGAGTTGAACCTCTAGGAATTTGTCTACAATGGGCACTGAGTTCCCACAACAATCGCCTACGAGAAAGAATCAATTCATCTTCCTTTCTCCTTGTCTTCTCTAAAGGCTTAGATCTGGTATTGGGTGTCGACACGTCTTGCCATCAGTAAAGCCCCGTACGCTATCGCATGTGAAGAAAAGGCCATCCAAATAAATACAAAAAAACGGGATCTGATTTGATTCGAGCACATCATTTCAGGAATGCATCATACGGACAAAGTTTGTCCAATCAGCACAACAGCTGGGCTCGCTGTGGGGGTAGTTCCACTTGAGTGAGAACAGCTTTAAAAAGAAGAAGGAAAACTAAAAAAAGAAAAAGAATAAATATATAACATATTTCCGCCTGGGTGTTTTATGGCA
>CAEFZP010000194.1:590000-597500 GCA_903064625.1 Mallotus villosus | reverse complement strand
CGGGGTCACTCTCTGACCCCCCCCCCAGCCCCCGCCCCCAACCTATACACACACACAACAGGTACCATATGTGCGTGTGTGTCTGTGCATTCCTATCAGACACAGAGAGAGAGGCAGAATTTAAGGTTCTGATGAAAGGTTTTGCGAACTGGGCCAGAAACGGAGAGAGAAAGAGACGAGACAGAGAGAGAAAGGAGGAGGGGGCGAGAAAACAGAGAGACAGAGAGAGAGACAGAGACAAACAGAGATACGTAGAGAGAGACACAGAGAGAGATAGAGAGTAGAGAGAGATGAGAGAGAGAGAGAGAGACAGAGAGATAGAGAGTAGAGAGAGAGACACAGAGAGAGAGAGAGAGAGAGAGAGTAGAGAGACAGATAGAGTAGAGAGAGAGAGAAACAAGAAGAGAGAGAGAGAGAAGAAGAGAGAGAAGAGAGAGACAGAGAGAGAGAGAGAGAAACCAGAGAGAGAGAGAGAGAGAGAACGAGATGAGAGTAGAGAGAGAGGACCAGAAGCAGAGAGAGAGAGACAGAGACAGAGAGAGGAGAGAGAGGAGAGAGACAGAGACAGAGACAGAGACCAGAGACAGAGAGACGAGAGAGAGAGAAGAGAGAAAGAGAGCGACAGAGACAGAGATAGAGAGAGAGAGCGACAGTCCGTGAGGTAGAATAGCAGCAGCTGCCATCGTGTGTCCGTCCTCGCCTCCAGCCCATAACAGCCCCGGGTTAATATCCTTAGAGGGGCTAGTGAGACACCGGGACAGGACCCTCTGTCAAACACCATCAGCCTCCACGGCAGAGACGGTGACCAATAACCCCAGCGGAGAGACCACCGAGGTCCCGCCTCCTCCCCATCCATAACACCATCACCGGTCTGCTTTGAGACGTCAAACCGAAGCTGTTTTCCATCTCGCCGAAATGGACGGACATCGATTTCATCGTCTTCCCTCTTGGGGAGGGGGGGCAGGGTGAACATGCGGCGATTGAACTCGTGTGCTTGAAGTCGAAGGAGGGAAAATGTCATCAGTGTTGGGTTTCCTTGAACACACACACACACGGCCATTCACACACTGAAATGTCCAGATGGCCTCGTCGTGGCTACACACACACACACACACACACACTTGACCGGTCGGTATCGCATAACGACGCAGAGGAATCCCAGTACTTATTAGCGCGCCGACAGAGGAAGAGGGGAAAGACAAAACACAGTGGAGGAGCAGCCGTACACAGCCTGGGAGGAAGGAGACGATCCTTCCTCCTAATCACGTTAAACACACAAACACACAGGAAGAGAGAGACTCTCTGACACACACACACACACACACCCTTCAAATTCACCCCGACACTTGGCCAGAGGTTCACAAAGTCACCGCCTGTCACCTCGGGTCATGTTTTCGTTGAGACGCGACATCGACTGTTGATCGAGGCGACTCAGGTTTTTACCGTGGAGAAGTTTGCCAGTTTGGAATTCGATAAGGCGATGTTATGAACCGAGAGGATGCCTGTGTCCCTCTGAGGGATCCGCTCCAGCATCTATTTCTCTGTGAGAAAGTCCATTAAGATGATACTAAAGCGGACGGCTCAGAGGGACGAGGGTTTCCACGTCCTGGTCCAGGACAGGAGAGGACACGACCCTGGAAATGAGCTCATGTTGGACTCGCTCATATCTCTTCTGAATGCTCTCTATTTATTTTTCACCATCCCTTTTCGCAAATGTTTTTCCTCTCTGTCTCTCTCTCTCTCTCTTTGTCTCTATCTCTCCCTCTGTCTCTATCTCTCTCTCTATGTCTCTCTCTCTCTCTCTCTGTCTCTCTCTCTCTCACTGTCTCTCGCTCTCTCTCTCTCTCTCCCTCTGTCTCTGTGTCTCTCTCTCTCTCTGTCTCTCTCTCTCTCTGTCTCTCCCTGCCTCTGTCTCTCCGTCTCTCTCCCTCTCTCTCTGTCTCTGTCTCTGTCTCTCTCTGTCTCTCAGATGAAAATACTTTGTTATTAAATGATTCATCCCAGTGGCTCCCTGGTTATTGTGGAGAGCAGCTGTTGACCAGTGGAATGCTTCGCTGTCCGCTGCCCTAGTTAGAACAATGATGGCCGACTCCGTTCCTGCATGCAGTATACCCCGATCGGAGAGCACAAATCCACCGTCATCGATTTGTCTCGTATGGTTAATGAATCGACAGGGAATGAGATCGCCGAGGACATGTGTGATAAATGAGACTCTGAAACCTGAATAAGCAGATCTGAGTCAACGAATCGATGCGCCAGTAATCGATGCTTAATGAACATGAAAAAGCGGCGCGTCGGGTTGCCAGAGCACGCGATACGTCTTTGTGTCCGCCCCGTATAATCGGAAGGCAAACACGTTCATGTACGCCTGCTGACTCCCTCTCAACCTGTTCCTGCGTTATGTGTGTCTCTCTCTCTCACACACACACACACACACACACACACACACACAGTCTCTTCCCCTGTTCTCTCAGCTTGCATAAGAGCGTAGCCGCACCTGAGCCGGCCTCCCCCTGGCCTCCCCCTGGCCTCAGAGCAGCTCCAGCCTCGCGGGGCGTGTTTTGAGGCCACCGCCTCTCTGATCCTCTCAGTTACATCATTACAAACACATGAAAGGCCCGGCGCTCCGGCAGAGCCCAGGCAGCACAGCCCAACACAGTAGAGCCCAGGCAGCACAGCCCAACACAGCACAGCCCAGGCAGCACAGCCCAACACAGCACAGCCCAACACAACACAGCCCAGGCAGCACAGCCCAACACAGCACAGCCCAGGCAGCACAGCCCAACACAGTAGAGCCCAGGCAGCACAGCCCAACACAGCAGACACACTGCTCCTCCACCTGGCTGGCTGGCTGGCTGTCTGGCTGGCTCCGTCTTCCTGGCTGGCTTATCGGACGAGCCTGTCTGCTTGGTTATCGGTCTAAAGGTCTGTCCGGCTGTCTGTTTGGTTAACTGGCTGGCTGGCAAACTGTCTGTTTGTCTGTGTTCGTCCATCTGCTTGTCTGGCCGTCTGTCGATCTGACTGTTTGCATGTCTGTTCATCTACCATCTACATCTGTCACCCTTCCATTCATCCATTTGCAAACAATGTATATTTGAGACCTGTGTAGAGGGGCTGTACTTGGCCCAACTCCTGACAATCAACCGAGGAGATGCCCAGCAGCTCCAGCAGAGCTCCCCTCCACACACAGGGGTTCTGAGTGGCAGGCCTGGCCCGATCAGGAGGAGCGCTTGGCTGGGTAAGCGGTGGTCAGCGCCAGGGTGGATTAAGAACTCAGGAGCTTCCTCCAGGAAAAAGAAAGAGCCCTGCCAAAGAGGCGAGTTCCCAATCCCGTTAATGCCCCGTCTGACCCCGACCAAACACACTGGATCGTCTGAGTCAGAGAGCAGACTGGATTTAGAACCACGCGTTCGTTCTACCAGGGGGGGAAAGTTCTTCGGTTTGTTCTGCTGGGGGCCTGACCCTGGACGTTCCCCTCAAGAGAACCTTCTGGGACCTCTAGAACCCTCACGCGAGGTCATACATCCCTCAGAACAGACAAGCTTGGAATAGGAACATCTCAGGAGTTTTTCCAGCCGATCCATCAGTCTGTTGTACGTCGGGCTAGTTTAGTGATATGGCTCGCGATGACACACCAGGAACAAGGGAACATCCTCCCAGGAGCTGAAGATGGATCCTGTGTGTGTGGAGATAATGGAGGAGGCCATGTTGACATCACTGGTTTGGAACCCTCTAGAAGGCTCTGCAGGGGGATGAGTTATGACATCTGGCTACGACAAACATCTCTCTCGCCGGTTTTATTGGTTCTGTTTGAAATCGGAAAAGTACAGGCTTTAAAAGTCAACTTGAATTATTTATTTTTCGCGAGCGCGTCCAACGGGGCCCGCAGCTGCGAGACGACGCCCCGCCTCCTCCGTGGGCGGAGATGCCACCTCAGAGAGACCCGTGCGCAAACACAAACACACAAACACGCACGCACAAAAGACACATGCACATGCTGGATTCAGATTCCTCCCAAATGGCGCGATCGGATTGGGTGAATGTTCGAACGTGACCCGATGCCAATACCTTAGGCTTGAAGGGGAATGGGGTACCATGGCAACCAACCCCCCCCCCACACTGGGCTGTGATTCCCCAAATCTTACTTCACTATTATCCTATTACTCAGGGGGGGGCTATTAACAATCACCAGCCTTCCATGGTGGTGGGCACGAGGAGAGGGTGTGGGGGGGGGGTGGGTTTGGAAGTGTGAAAGTGTGTCTTTCCCAGTCCTGACGTTCCACGTGCACACAGACAATAGACCACAATGGGATGCCTCCTCCCTGACTACAGCCGACCAACAATGGAAGACGGAGAATCTTGTGAGGTCATTAGAATGGAATGCCGAAATTGAAGTAAATGCTGATTGGACATTGTTCTCGCTTGCTGATGTAGAGGAAATTGAACATTCTTTTACTTTTTTGCTTCGTGTCAAATTCGGAGGCCGACTCCGCGGCTTGGGTCCTGATGGATGTGGTCGGTCTTAGCGGTAAATAAAAACAAAACAAACGCACCCCGGGCATCAGCAGTGCTTTATGAGTTCAAAACTAATGTCAATATTTCCACTGGCTACTAGTAGAGTCAGATCAGAGAGAAATCTTATTTGTGTTTCCCCACAATCCTGCCCTGCACTGCGCAGTCATCTGTTACCCATTCAATGGTGCGTGTGTGGGTGCATGTGTGTGTGTGTGTGCGGATCTTCCCCGCATGCAAACTTGAGAAAGTGTGTCTGCTGCGTGTGCGTTTCTCGGTGTGTATTCCAGTACGCGTAAGGGTTGACGGTGAGCCAACATGTGATGCATGTGTGTGTGTGTGTGTGTGTGTATGCATGTGGTGTGAGGTGTGTGTGTGTGTGTGTGTGTGTGTGTGTGTGGTGTGTGTGTGGGTGTGTGGTGTGTGTGTGTGTGTGGTGTGTGTGTGTGTGCTACGAGTCACTTTCCGACATTTGTGCTCGGGAGTCTTAACTTCCTATGCACAAAAACAAAAAAGTTCGGGAGAGAAAAACAGTCCAGTAATGCGATTAGACCTTTCTTACTCTCTCTGCTTTTCACTGCGGGGAGATTTCAAAAGGACTCAACTTAGGTACCCTGCTCACACGCACACACACACACACACACACATGCCCTTGCTCGCTTGGCCCCTCTCTCTTTCTCTGGCTTTTCTCCCTCTCACTCAGTCACTCTCTTTCTATGTCCCTCTCTCACTACACACACACACGCGCGCACACACACACACACACACACACACACAAAGTAGTTTGCCTTGTGCTGCCAGCAGCTTTCATGCCTTTCAGCCCAGCGCTAAAACGCCTGACTTAGCTAATCAAAGTATTTATATATTTGTGGCCAGGTTCATCACAGATGTATAGCTTTTGACAGGAATAATTACCACAAGCAGATATAAATACTGTATATATATTTAAGGAAACACAACTCGTATAACAGAAGCTGGGGCCTGGCGTTCGATATTTCGTGGCTCCTCGGAACCACAGGCCATCATTTAGTCATCATGCAGCGGGTCAAAGTGGGTGGCACACACACACACACCCACACACACACCCACACACACACACACACACACACACACACACACACAGCCCCCTGTGAGATCACAAGCCCGCGTGTCGTGTGATCCGAGGCCAAGAGATGACGAGGGCGCCGCTCTGACGAACGTGCCGCCCCGTCGCCGTGACGCCGTCTCCCCCACCGTGAGATCTGACACACGCCACCGGCCAGCACACACACGTGTGTGTGTGTGTGTGTACTTGTCTCCTTCACACTGACTTGAGGTCAGCGCGAGAGGCGTAGGTACGGCCCTCGTAAAAGTCAGAAGACCTTAGCACATCCTGTCTGTCTGAACACACACAAACACACACACTTCTCGCTCATTCTCACTCACACGCGCGTGTGTGTGTGTTCACATTGGGGGTCCGCTCTCAGTGTGCATCTCGTCGGGTCAAGGGGAAAGTCAGCCATGAGGACACACAGCTGCTCTCTGCGGGACGGCTAGCTGCTGACTCCAGAACAGCTCTCCCCACAACCTCCAGCCTCCAACAGAACTCCACGGGGCCTACCAAGTTCTCAAAGCTGGATGAACCCACAGTGCCCTAAGCCATGGGAGCTAAACCAGCACCCCCAAAACAGCGTAGGATATACGGCTAGGCCTATACCGCACATATGGGGCTTGGATATATCACATTGGCACTCTCCGTGTCCCGTTAGACCACCAACCTTGACAAAGGCGCGCGCGGCCTAATCTCAAACTGCCGTCTCAAGCATAGGTTGGATGCATTTGCATAATGATTCTCTTTTAATCGAATTCTGCTCGCGATTGTTAAATGTCGCCTCTATTCAGTAGCGGCTGCGCCGACACAAGTGCGCCATATGGTTCGCGTTATAACGGGGGTCGGTTTTCAGGCGGGCCGCGGGTGCCTTGCACGCCTCGTCGCTCATGGGGAAACCGATCCCTCATCGTCCTTATGCACGAGCAAGGAGCGACCAGTAATACTAGATATATCGTGTGACTGTAGTTTTAGAGACCCCGTCTCTCCTTACAAAAGAAAACGAGAGCTGAGATTGACATTCCAGCGTATGGGCAAAAAAAACAATAGTCTGCCGGTTTTGATTTCTAAGATAATTCTATTTATTCCTCACCATACCCTCTAGCATCACAGATGTCTGTGTCCACGCAGGATTTGTTCACACCGAAAAAAAAATGGTCTTGATGGTTAACAAAATATTCCTGTCCTGATCTATTATATCATGTAATGCATGCTTTTAAATTCACACATGGGTAATGTAACAGAAGACATTTTAAAGCAACAGAAATTGTATCCGTAGGCTACATTACATATTTCCCGTGCTCGTCAAGAACCATAAGTCTGTCTGGCATTTGATTGTGAAAGGAAGGACCTTTTCGATACAATCAATTATAAGTGATTGCAGCTGCTTGCTTAACTGCTGCTACAGTAGATCGGCCTGGCCACGGCTCAACCACCTCCACAGTGGCGAAAGCCATTGTCAGCCTCCCCGTCCCTGCATCTCCAAGCGCAGTGCCCCGCTCTTAAAAGCAGCTATTCCCCATGACCACCAGCTTCACTTGGATTCACAAATCCCCCTCAGTACATGCAGGTATGGGAAGGGGAGGGAGGGAGGGGGGGGTTACAGGAGCTCACATCTTGTCGCGGTAAGCCCCCGGACCTCCAGCTATTCTTCATTCACAACCGCTGGCAGAAATAACCGTGTGAGAGAGATGGATGTGCTGTGACAAGACGTGGACTGACAATTGCGACGCTATATCGTGGCTGGATGTGAACCTGCGCTTTGGGGCGCACAGGGAACCGTTCCAAGCCCACTTACAGTACACATGCAAGGCACAGAGACCGAGAAGAAAAGGACCAACACTTACATTCATCTGAGCCCGCTCCGCTGCTATGGATGTGCGGTTGTGCGCTCGATCCCC
>CAEFZP010000194.1:345000-585000 GCA_903064625.1 Mallotus villosus | reverse complement strand
ACGAGCTTCCACCTTTTGTGACACGGACGAGCTTGTGTGGTGGAACTGCTCGGCCGCACTCCCCCCACGGGTCTCGCTCTCGCCTCTCCAAGTTCACCTCTCTCGATGTCTCTCTCAATGTCTCTCTCTCTCTCTCTCTTTCTGTCTCCTTCACTCTCTCTCTCTTACCCTACCCTCCCATCCCCTCACAATCCCCTCTCCACCCCCTACCCTCTCTCTCTCTCTATCTCTCTCTCTCTCTCTCTCTCTCTCTCTGAGACGAGTATTATGGTATCTGGTATGGACATCAGTAGGCGCGGTCCCTGATCCGAAGTGTGTTTTTGGCTATCAGCGCATCCCTCCAGCGCCCCCCCGGGAGGAGCTCCCCGTGCCTCGTAAAAGACAAGACACCTCGGACGCCCCCCTCTCTTCCCCTCCGTTCCTCCTGCCGTCTCCCCGTCTGCTCGTTTCCGACACCTCTTCGTCTCCGCTCATGCTTTCTCCACCTTTCCGCGAGATGCGCCCTCTCCGTCACCTCCCCCCGTCCCTCTCTTCACCTCCGTCTTGTCTTTCACCCCCCCCCCTCCCCCCTCCCCATTCTTCCACGTTGAAAGGAAAAGTGTGATGATCCCAGATCCGATTGGAAAAACAGGCTGATCCATTAGGTTTGGATCCTGTCCATTCTAGGATCGTGCCGTCGCGGTGGACGGATTCTCGTGCGAGACGCGACAACAGCGCCTACGCCATTTAGCATCAAACTCTCATTTGAAAACCATTCAAAACAGCCCCAGCTTAAAGGCAGCGTACTGATTTCCGGGTGCTTCGATCAATATATTTATTTGACACAAACTGTAAAGAAAGGACTCATATTATGTTCTGTGATCACTGTTCCTGATGATTCCAAACACCGCTGCATTACCCACGGTCAATAGCTGATGAAAGGCCTCGGGTTTGACATTGTCCACTGAACAGCTCTCAAGCTAACAGGAAGTAGCCAATGCTGAGAACTTCCTGTATAGGCTTTGGCTACTCTGCTTGCTATGCACAGTGGGCAGGGGGAGTGTGTGTGTGTTTGGTTGTGTGTGTGTGTGTGTGTGTCGGCATTCTTCCCCCTCCGCTTCCTTCCCTGGCATGCCCAGCCGGTGAACGGCATCGTGGGAAAGAGCGAGTTGCACCTCCATGCTCCATGCTCACTCAACACACACACACGCACACACACACACACACGCACACACACATGCAAAACCCACAGGGATGATTTAGAGGGGAATTTCAGTTAAGATTGTTTGAAGAATATCCTTTTTCTTAAGTTTCATAGGCAAACAACATGAACAAGAAAACATGTTTGAAGTTAAAAGGGACATTTCTGTTATCTGTCTGACAATTCTACTTTGTCAGAGAAGTGTGTGTGAGTGCGTTCGTATGTGTGTGTGTCTTTGTTGTTGCTCAGAGCTCTCATGAAGTACTGAGTGGATTTATCAGCGTCGATCTATTCTTACCAGCGACTTTTCAGGACGAGGTCAGGGGCGGAACCTGGGCTTGAATTGTAATAGCACGAAAGGGATACACACACACACACACACACACACTGTCTTCCTTCCTGTGTTTTATGTTCCCCTATCCCCTCTCGAGAACACTAATACAAATCTCTGGTTTATGTGAAAGTAATCAGAGTGTGTGTGTGTGTGTGTGTAGACATGTCTAACGAAACACACGAGATCTAAGCTCTGCAAGATGCTCCTGTCGTGGGAGGGGAGTGGAAGACGTGTGAGGAAGAGGAGGACGGAGGAAGAGGAAGACGAGGAGGTCAAGTGCGTCAGGGGGAGATAAGGAGTCGCTCGCGTTGCCGCCGGCGGTCAGCTGCTTCCTGTTTACTGCTACGGGAGTCTGTTGTCCTCTGGAGGTCACGAGGCTATGACCCCTGACCCTGTAAGATCGGCGGGACTTCCTGTGACTGACACCTCGCCACACTGCCCCTCCCACTCCTCTCACACACACACACACATACACAAACACACTCACCCATACACCCATGCACCCACACATAATCATACACAAATACACACACACATACTCACTGACATACACACAAAAACACACACACACACACACAGAAAAGGGTTTATTTGCGATCCTCACAGTGTGTCCAACTTGTGATTGGACGGCTCGCATGGGCTGGGCTTCAGAGCGAGACTGATTGGCCGGACTTTATTTTCCTGAACGTAGAGGGTGTTTAGGAAACAAAGGGCTTCGACATGGAAAGGACAAAGAGAGGGAAAGAGAGAGAGAGGAAGAAAGAGAGAACGGACATTCAGACACACGGACACACGGACACACGGACACACGGACACACGGACACACGGACACACGGACACACGGACACACGGACACACGGACACACACGGACACACGGACACACGGACACACGGACACACGGACACACGGACACACGGACACACGGACACACGGACACACGGACACACGGACACACGGACACACAGACACACAGACACACAGACACACAGACACACAGACACACAGACACACAGACAGGCAGACAGACACACACACATAAATGACAGACAGACAGACAGACAGACAGACAGACAAGAGTGGCAAAGACAAGAGCACATTTCATGCAGGGGTACTGTAAACAATCACGAAGATGACCGTTGGATGGTGGAACGAAAAAGATGGATTTGTCTTCATGGCTTCGGGGATGATATAAAATATCATGAATCAGATCTTCCACCTCTGTTAGATCCATCAACATGGAGAACAGGAGGCAGGCGGGAGGGAGGGAGGGAGGGAGGGAGGGGGAGGGGGGAAGCAAAACAAAACACAGTTCACAGACCGGTCTGACTGTCGGAATAACAAGCCCAGATTGGTTACCAGGAAAATTCAGTTTACAGTATATCTACACCGTCTCTTAACAGAGGACCGTCTATTTAGGTCGAAGGTAATTGGGGTGCCTGTTGACCTCAGGGGTCGTTGAACACTGAAGGGGGCATTCAGGTCCCTATCGGCTGCATCTGGATCGCCGCCAACAGACCATGTGACCTCTGCAAGATCGTAAACATGTGATCGGGAGGACGGTTACCGTACGTGGAAATGCCCCCCATCGTCGTGACGATCTCCCATTAAGGCAATAAACTGTTTAGGGAACGCGAGCGCATGTGCGCTCACACACACATAAACATACATACACACACACACACGTGTGGACACACACACGGATAGGTATACACATCAGGGAGACTGTTTGGAGCCAGGGCCGTTTAGCCACATGCACAGTGTTGACACTGAACGCATGTGTTGTATAGGGAAATGCAGGGCTTCCAAAAGGAGATTGTACAGTCACTATGAACTTCAGAGAGAAGAGAAAGAGACAGAGAAAGAGAGAGACAAAGAGAGGTGGAACGTGAGATGTAGTACGAGGGAGGATCAGTGTAGCCAGTTAGTTTGTTTACAAAAAAAGTGAGCAACAATTGAAGGAAGGTCATTTGCCAACTGCACTTCACGTCCCTAACCATGGCAGCATGTCAGTGAAGATGACGGTTATGACGATGACGACGATCCCAATGACGAACGTCGCCTCGGTAACGCCTCCATCCAATCTAGTCAGAGAGGCGTGTCCCTCGCCTCGGGGAGGATGCGGACGTGTTGACGTCGAACTGGGCCGAGCCCGGCGCACGCGGTGTCACCAGAGTGTGTGGAGACGACCACCGTCAGCTCCGCCAACTCCATCAGACCAAATATTTACAACATCACGTCTGCCTTCTAAACACCACGGCATCGTCACACGTTTATTCAATTAGACATCATTCCACCGAGGAAGAGTACGGCACGCCAAGTTATGAACCTCTTTTCCCCCTCCGACGACTGAGCGAAAAAAAGCCTGATGCATTTTTATTCAAAACAGACCAAAGGGCTGGGGGATGTGTGTGTGACTTTTGTTAAATCCCTTCGGTAAACCGTCGTGACTGCTGAGGAAATAATAAACATTGCTTTTGCACGATTTAAGCTGGTCTGCCAGGTAAGCCACTGAAAACCACAGTGAGGTCGTTTTTTGGAACCCTTGCGCAAGAGTCATACGGCCCGTGGTCTTTGCGAAAAGCATCGCGTATGAGAAGTAACGCATATGATACATCGCAAACCCCCCCCAAAATATATGATTCCTTCGTTTGATTTCGAGACCGATTACTCCAGCCTGACGACTTAGCGGTAAAGTGCTCCGTTTGTCTGCGTTAGAGACGCCTGTCTTTCTCCCTGTCACACCAGGTCACACCAACGACAAAGCCCTCGAAATGTGTCGGATGGCCTCATGGACGATCACGGTTCGAGTCTGGGATACGGTCCACGGGTCCCTCGACGCTCCGCTCAGAAAGAAAAAAAAACACCCCCGCCCCTCAGAGCGTACTGGCGCCTCCCAAACAGGCCATGAGCTGCCAGGTACCTTAAAGAGGAAATGACCTCATCTTGGCCGTACCATGGATGAGAGGTTTCTGAAATAGGGAGAATCCAAATGAACTGGAGACCTGGATGCTTTTAGGGTGCTTTTGCTTGGAAATATAAGACCAGTTCTCCTCCTTTCTCCCTTTTCATTTACTCCTCTGTCAGAGTTGTCCGCAGGAGTTGTCTTTTACTAGTGTGGATGCAGAGCTGAGCTGCATTCAGGGTTTGAGGAGACTGGGGAGGGGAGGTGGGAGGTGGGAGGAGGGGCAGGGATTGGGGGGGGGGTGTAGGAGACTGGGGAGGGGGGAGGAGGAGAGATGGAAGGGGTGCGGGAGACAGGAGACTGGGACTGCAAGGTGAAGTGTCGGGGGGAGAGGTGAAGGGGTGTTGGGTGAGACTGGGGGGATGAAGTGGACTGGGTGGGGAGAGTGGTGGAGGGGGGAACGAGTTTGGGGAGGTGGTTGGAAGGATAGTGGGTAGTGGGAGTTAAGGCCGCATTAAACTCTAGCTACCAGGGTGGTGGAGGTTAGGTTAGGACGATGACGTTGTGCTTCTCCTTGCTCTGGCCCAACCCCAGACCCTCCCAATTTCCACACATGAGGCACAATCAGCCGGCCCAACACACACTCTCTCACACACACACACACACACAGTACAGAAGCCCTCAAAACACACACACACACTCGCGTGCACACACACACACCGCACTCCTCGCTCTGCCATGTCCTGTCGTGAGCTGCGGGGCTTAGAGAGAGAGAGAGAGAGCGAGAGAGAGAGAGAGCGAGAGAGAGAGAGAGAGAGCGAGAGAGAGAGAGAGACGAGAGAGAGAGAGAGGAGAGAGAGAGAGAGAGGAGAGAGAGAGAGAGAGAGAGAGAGAGAGAGAGCGGCGACTGGGTTTCCCATCAGGCTCATCACCCAGATAGCCCTGGGATGGAAAAGCAAGGTGGTGTGTGTGTACGTGTGTGTGTGTGTACGTGTGTGTGTGTGTGTGTGTGCGTGACCACGAACAGGGGAGATCTGCTGCATTGCTTAGCTTACGGGCCGGCCCCTCCACATCATAGTGACCACTGGGCTTCTGAGCTCTGTAATCATGGTGCTCGGGGAACTATTTCAGTGATATTCGGGACTATGGATCCGACTGGAAAGTGCCGTGCGCGGCGAGCGTTGCCATGGCGAGGGTGGAAATGGGTTCTAACGAATGGTACACAGAGAGAGAGAGAGAGAGAGACGGATCGAGATTAGACGCGATCGTCTGGGAGGTGGGGGGAAGGCTAGAGGAGAGTGTGTGTGTGTGTGTGTGTGTGTGTGTGTGTGTGTCTGTCAAATGTCTGACAACAGTTTTATTGTCTATAAAACGGGAATTCAAACTAAGGCTCTGGGTAAGGGGAGGAGGGGGGGGTGAGAGGGGTGAGAGGGGGGTGAGAGGGTGAGGGGGGGGGTGGGTGAGAGGGTGAGGGGGGGTGAGAGGGTGAGGGGGGGGGTAAGGGGGTTGTAGAAGCATGTTTGTTCCCTTCATCTGTGTGTTGGTTTAGCATGACACGGATTGGGGGAAATTCAGCTTGAAGATCATATTTACGTCAGGCGTAACCGGTTTTTATTGCACTGTACAGCTAATAAGACCCATTTGTGGCCGTCTAATTTGCAACGGCTTACTTGTTGACACTATCTATCAGTAGTGTTATAATGACAGGCTGTCGTGTAAAAAAACATTTGCCTTCAGTCAAGTATATAAATTGTTTGAGAAAACCCACCCGCTTTTTCAAAGCCTTCACAGCAGTAAGTTAAATATGTTTTTAAGTATTGTGGTGGCAACTGTCGAGGACGTTAAATCAGCTCAATGGCCGGTTCTTTTTCTAAAGGATGAAAGTATCAAAACATTGGCAAAGAACGTATTTTTAATGCTTAATAACTTATAGTGGATCTGACTTTCCAAAGGCTGTGATGTTGCTTCAAATATGAGCCTCATTGAGACACACAGATTATGGGGAAATACTTCATGATTTCAATTAAACGCATGCATTCCATGACACCACGTAGGCTCAGCTGCCTCCTATTTGCCACGGCAGCAATACACACCAGAACAATCTCCCTTCAAACACACACCCCCGTCTCTCTCTCTCACACACACTCACACACACTCACACACACTCACACACACTCACACACAAACTCCAAAGATAATTTTCTTGTGCATTCACACACACACACACACTCTCTCTTTCTCTCTCTCTCTCTCCCCCTACCAAAATACTACAAAAAAACCCTCTTCTCTTCACACACGCGAGCTCTTCCGACACACACACACTAAAGACTTCCAAGTAACAATGCCCAGGCTAAATTGCGTGTGACAACAAGAAAAATAGTTGACTGTTTTCACATGGACCGCGTTCAAGGACACACTCGCATAACAAATAGCACGCACCAAACCACACGCCTATGCCTGTTAACCATAGGAGAAGGCCAGAGCAGTGATGATGTCACTAAGCCCATGCAGATGCTATGCTAATCATGCCAAAAACTTCTCAAAAGAATTAATTCACGCCTGGCTCGACACACCGCCGACATAAATCTCAAATAAATAAATCTGTACTCTTAGTCCTACAGAGAAGAGTGTCAAGCCGTTTGTGTGAAATACGGTTGTTTTGGAACATCCTTCTGGAGCCTTTTCAAACCGCCGTTTCCCAGATCCATCCTGTCAAATCACATGGAAAAAGCAGCCGACGAGGAGATGGAACTCTCCAGAACGTGTGTGTTGTCCCAGCTGCTGTGCGTCTAAAGCAGACTTCACACGCTGAGGCTCAGTCAGCTGACCGCCTCGCAGGAGCCAGATGCTGTCAGGCGCCTTCGTGAGCAATCGGAATTGAAAGAGGAGATCGACCAATTAGCGACAAATATAATGAAGCACGTTAGCTTTCTCTATAAACCGGACTGGAACAGAGTAGGGAGAACACAGAGAGTACTCACCTCCATACAAACACCCTCTCCCTCCCTCCTAGGCTACTTGAACCCCCCTCTCTCCCCCCCACCCCTCTCTCCTCCCTCTCTCCCCCCCTCTCTCCCCTCCTCTCTCCCCCCTCCCAACATCCCCCTCCTCCCCATTCTGTTCTTTCAGATCGTTAATCAGAGCTAAGTGTTAGCGATTGCGACCAAATGTTTGCCTCAGGCCCCCCCGCAGCCTGCTGCTCTAAAGCCCAGAACCAGGGCTCCCCTGCCCCCCTCACGCCCACCCAGCCCCCGCCCGCCCCCGCCCGCCCCCCCCTACACTCCACGCTCACCTGCGCTCCAAGTGCCTCATTTCCTGTCCCCCCGAGAAAGGAGAGCTGGAGATGGGGGCGGAGCCAAGAACAAAGACAGGAAATCGTTTGAAAGCCGTTCGAGCTTTGATAGTTATGATGGGGAGTGACGTAACGGGGGGGTATTTATGCCGTGTATGCACACCCTCTGCGTGTGTGTGAAGTGAAATATGGGTGCCATGTGGGGTGACCGTGTGGGGGAGGCCCCTCTGGTGCGCAAGCCAATCAGGGAGCCCCTCCCGACCGAGCTTTCGAGAGGGCTTTGACAGCGTTAATTGACGTGGTGGAAATATGGCCGTTCAAACACCTCGTTGTGTCGGCCAGGTGTGGGGACGAATACACAGAGTAGCAAAAAGCGTTCCTTATCCTTACAGACCATACAAGCTGTACAACCTTTATTTAGACAGGTCCAATGCATAGATGATCCACTGTCAACTAATCATCAACTAACTATTGATTAACTATTAACAATCCATCAAATGTGCATCTACAAAATAAACGTGCCAACGACTACTTTTAAAAAAAACAATCCCAAACGAACAGCCAATCCTTTTCTCTGCATCTATGAGCACTTTGTTTACTTCCTGTCCAGGAGAACGTGCCGTGTCATTCTTTAACCCTAATCTCAAGTCAAGTACTGTCAGTCGAAACGTGTGTTTCCAGGTGACGGCCTGCAGTTTTCCCTTCGACCTTCAGGGGTCGGCTACGCTGTTCGGCTGTTGGGTGATTACTGCTGCCCAGTAAAGATGGCCGAGGGCTTTTTACGAGAGCCTTGATGTCGCGGCTCTCCTCCTTCCCTCTCTCGTTCTCTCCGGCCCCGCCTGACACTCCTGGTGCCCGGGTGAGAGAGAGGCAGAGAGAGAGAGAGAGGGGGGAGAGAGGGGGAGACGGGGAGTGTGGGAGGAGAGAGAGAGAGAGATGGGGGGGGGTGTGGGAGAAGGAGAGAGAGAAAGAAAGAGGTACAGAGAGAGAGAGAGATGGAAGGAGAGAGAGAAAGACAGGGGTACAGAGAGAGAGAGAGGGAGAGAGAGGGGGGGGAGACGGGGAGTGTGGGAGGAGAGAGAGAAAGAAAGAGGTACAGAGAGAGAGAGAGAGAGAGAGAGAGAGATGGGGGGGTGTGGGAGAAGGAGAGAGAGAAAGACAGGGGTACAGAGAGAGAGAGAGGGTAGATAAAGACAAACCGTGAGAGGAAACAGCCTTGAATTGATGAAGTGTGTGTGTGTCTTTGTGTGTGTGTGTGTGTGTGTGTGCAAACGGTAGAGTGCAGACGTGGGTGGGTGTGTGTGTGTGGCCACGGGAGGGCGGGGCGCACTTATCATGGAAGGGCTCACAGGAAAAGGAAAGGGGCTCCCTTACACAAAACACCCAGAGAGACGGGAGAGAGCCGAGCCAAGCCTTGTGCCAAGACACTCCTTGAGAACGGTTTGGAGAGGATTTAAGGAGAAGATCACTGTGGGTGATCAGACCCTGGCTACGCAGAGCGAGACTTTGCGGTTGCCCGGGCAACCCGGCCAGGTGGCTTTAATTAGAGGTCTGTATCATCTCCTTGTTCCCGCTCAGGATCCGAGTCAGTCTCATTCCCACACTGCCAATCTCAGGTTTCACCTAAAATGTGTAAAAAAAATATAATAAAAAAAGGTTTGTCTCCTCTCGCTCTCTCTCCTCGGGCCCTCCACACCTCTTCTCCTTTTTCTTCTCCCTCTTTTTTTCCCGAAACTTCGACATGGCGTGTCTGTGAGGTGTGGAGAGCGCTGATAGGTCTCCGGGTTCATCTGTTCCCACGGGACCCAATCAGCTGCAGGCCTGGGCTCTCTCGACAGCTGGGCCGGTTCTGATCCACCGCAGTTTCAGCCTAGCCCTCTCTGTCTCTGTCTCAACATGGCTCGGGCCCAACATTCTCCAGAAACCCAAACACTACAACTACGCTACACAGCCTCGAGCAGTTCCGAGTTCAACCCAGTTTGAATTCAGGGCAGTTCGAATACATTTTGTTACTTGTCGTGAACTGACACAACCGACTCGTTGGGGCAGCTTGTTGCGTTTGTTTCACTAAAAAAACGTTTTTTCTCTTTTTTTTCTCTTTCCTTTTTATTCTTTTTTTTCCCATTCTCACTCTCTTACCCCCACTTTCATTCTCCCCTTGTCCTCGATAGAAGCCGATATCCTCCCGTTTCTGGAGTCAGACACAGCCAGGCTGTTTGACTTTGGAGTCTTTATCACCCCAACGCGTTTCAACCAGAGCTTTCCACTTTGAATGAATACGATCTGATACGGAATGAGGTTTGAGGTTTTTCACGTCCCCGGGTCAAACGCAAACAGCACACACACACACACCAGGGAATTATTAGCTCTAACGGAACCAGAGCTGGTGATTTCACACAGTCGAGGGAAGATTGCTTTCTCAGTGGGTCAAGGCCTTCTTATCTGACAGAGTGCGTTGCGTTTGTGTCAGGGTCCATTTCTGCCAAATGGGGCCACGGTTTTGCTTGTGTTTTTAGTTGCGCCCCCCATTTTTTTTCCCAGAGTCGTCAACCTGAACTGATTAAGGATACGTCTTATCTGTGGCCAGGCAGCATGGAGAACCTCAGCGAAAACAAAACTGCTGTTTATCACATCGGATTCGGAGGGATTTGAGATTTTTTTCTCGCTTGTCCGTGTTTAGAGTTTGTTTGCACGCATATCAAAAGCGGCGTCGCGCTCACTTACCGTCCCGGGATCTTTCCACAACTTGTTAAAAAATTGTTGTGAATGGAAATTTGACGGTTGCTCGGCGACACATGTTCGCAGACGGTGTACGTCAACCGCCGCTGGTTTACACGGGCCCCCTTTATATCCCCCCGCGCGATATGTTTGTAAAATAATTGAACATTTGCGTGACACAGATCCAATTCTACCCCGGGGTGTTTGGAATACAAGCTTGACCAAAAACAAACAGCCGACAGCGATAAGAGTTCCGCCAGCAGGATCACAGTGTCACTCTGAGCGCCTCCAGCTGGGCCTGTCCCCTCTACAGCATGTCCTCTCCTCAGCTGGCACCCAAACAGGACATCCTACACCGACGGGGACGACCAGAGGAACCCTTTGTGGTGTGCTGTGTGGCATGACGTGCGTGTGTGTGCATGCACGTGTGCGTGCGTGCGTGTGTACTTCTGCCATGGCCTTCTGCTTCGCATTACAATGCGTCAGAGAGAGTATCCGTATTTACCCCAGCCTGCATCGTAAGCTATAATTTACAGTGTGTGTGTGGTGTGTGGTGTGTGTGTGTGTGTGTGTGTGTGGTGTGTGTGTGTGTGTGTGTGTGGTGTGGTGTGGTGTGGTGTGTGTGTGTGTGTGTGTGTGTGTGTGTGTGTGTGTGTGTGTGTGTGGCTAAACCTGGTGTGTGACAGGCTGGTTAGTGTCTTGGCCCGGTTGTAACAGGCCTTAAATACACAGGCCAGTCACAGGCCTCATCAAAGGGCGACACTCCCTGCTAAAACACTTCCAGCTAAACTTACTCCCTCAACAGTATTTTCAGGAGTCATCAACACAGGGCAAGCCCTCTATTCTCTCTCTCTCTCTCACACACACACACATGTGCGCACGCACACACACAAACCGTGCATCGATGCTTTTAGCACGCTGTCATTCTGGACGGGTTCAATTCGCACGGCACGCTTTGTCACGTGAGAAACGCGTTCCCCCCCATCCCTAACTCATCACTTTGCTTTCCACGTCAAAAAACGCAACTTCAAGTAAACTGCATTTACGCATGGCAGTGTGTTGCAGCATGCCGAACGATGAGAGCCGGACGGCCGGTTCCACGAAAGCATTTCTGGACGGTCCCAGGTCCCACAGATACTCTCCCACGATGAAGGCAAGGAGACATTTACAGCCCCACAATCCTTCAGTTTGGTTTTGTTGAACCAGCAAGAGCCCCAGACACAATCGTCGGCTCGCTTGTGAGGAAATATTTGGGCGGGGGTTCGGGATGAAATACTGTTCACAGCTTCGGGAGAACAATGGAGCCGTGGGCCACTGTTTGCTTCTGGCTGGGAGAGCGGAATGTCCGTCGCTCCGAAAAATGTGTAATGATATTTTAAAGATGGTGAGACCGTGATTAGAAAACGACTGAAGCCATAACAGTAGAAAGAGAAAGGGGTGGAGCGTAAGAGCGTCTTCCCCCCCCCCTCTACTGGCTAAACTGCTCTACTGGCTAAACTGCTCTTTCTCTCTGAAATGGATTTTGGCCCAATAAAGAGATCCACTCGCTGATTGAAAGCGCTGGTCTCGTGTATCCCGCAAATATACGCTAAAAGCAGACAGCAACCTATGTAAACCCAGAAAAACACTTATTCAAGTGTGCGTGCGTGTGTATGTGTGTGTGGCATGGTAGGTTACAGTAAAGAAAATTGCTTTTATACCCTGCCAGCACTCTCATTAGATTTCCCGGTTCCTCCCTGTCTGTAGCTGCCAGCAGGCCAGCTCAATGGATGTGAGCTTTGCATGCTGGGTAATAAAAACTCAAATCAAAGAGGTCAAGTCAAGGTGAACCTCCCTGTACTGCACAACTGCTTGCGCTCACTGTCAACGTACAGGCATCAAACTGTCATCCTACTGTGGAGCTAGCATTGGTCCAGTGTGTGTGTGTGTGTGTGTGTGTGTGTGTGGTGTGTGTGTGTGTGTGGTGTGTGTGTGTGTGTGTGTGTGTGTGTGTGTGTGTGTGTGTGTGTGTGTGTGTGTGTGTGTGTGTGTGTGTGTGTGTGTGTGTGTGTGTGTTGGACCGTGTGTGTCCCTCCAGGTGCAGAGAGGAGCTGACGAAGCCCTGGGCTGAGGAGGGGAGGGGAGGAGGAGAGGAGAGGAGAGGAGAGGAGAGGAGAGGAGAGGAGAGGAGAGGAGAGGAGAGGAGAGGAGGAGAAAAAGGAACAGAGCTATTCCAGATAAGAGAAAAAGTACAACACTGTCTGACAGGAAACAAATGTGTATGTGTGTGTGTGTGTGTGTGTGTGTGTGTGTTGTGTGTGTGTATTGATGCGGGAACGTGTGAAGGTGGTTTCGAAGCAAACACGATGGCACATAGTTTGTGTGTATTCTCGGCTTCAAGTCGGGCTCCGTTTGGCGCTGGTCAGGCTGACAGAGATCGCTATCCGACCAGCGGTTTCCTCCACTCGCCTCCCACAATGACAAACCAGCTCGATCTGTTTCCCTTGGCATCGTCTGGGTAAACTGGACTCTATAAATATCGGAGGCGACTGCTAACAGCCTGACAGGAGTGGTTTCCAGGGAGAGATGTTAAGTGTAGGACACCACGTTCCGATGTACACCCTACATATCTGGGTGTTTTCGGCCGGGTGCTAAGCTAAAAATAGAGACTCGTGCTGTGATAGTGACAGTGTGTGCATTTTCGAATAGCATGCACGAGTTTGCAAAAGTATCATCTGTTCCTTTATCAGACATTGCAGTTCTGGGGGGTGGGGGGTGGGGGGGGGTGAGTTGAACTTGCGACCTCTTGATCCACAGCCAAATGCTGTACCATTAAGCTATACCCGCACTCCAATCATGATAGCACATTACACATAGACACTCACTCACTCACGGGGAGATCTGCTCTGTAATCATCCTCTCGAGGTTGAAAATGGAGCAAAGCGGGGGGAGATGAACTTTCTTTCTCTCTTCAAGGACGATAAATAATTCCCTCATATCCCTGTATCCTCTTTTCGTAACTCATCTCCCCCCCATCCCGTCATAAAATGTAGTAGACTCTCCCCCCCCCTCTCTGTTAAGTTTCATAGCGGTTGGCCGGGAGACAGAACGGAGCTCACGTAATCATCTTAATAAGCCGTGGCAGAGCCAAATAACTTGACTCATTTCTTCTGACATTTCTCGAGAATAGAGTCAACAAACTGGACCATAATATTGACACAGTCATTGACGACGAAGAGATGGCCCGAGGACCGTTTGTTGTTGGTCGTGGCAACGACACATTGGGAACAGCGAGAGGGAGAAGATGATGTTTCTAGAAACTCAAATAAGCGGTCAAATAAACAGTCGGGAGAACCTCAGGACGACTTCGTCTAGTCCTTCTCAATCCCGAAGTTCAGTGTTTTAGGCTAAACATGGGGCACCATGATCAAATTACAGGTTGGCCTTTGCTCTAACGAAATGCCTGCTCTCAGAAGTGTGGCAACAACCAGACGGATAAAAAAACTCTATTTCCCAACCCTCGCCTTCCTGTAGACCCAGTCGAGTTAGACAACTCTATTTGCAGTAAATTAGCTAAGCATGCTAGTGACGTTAGCTAACGCTGAAAGCCAACTCAAACTCTTAACCCTTCAGTACAGGGCCTCCTTCCAAGGATGATTGGAGTTCACTGTGTGAGGTTAATTGGTAGATAATTGTGTTTGTTGGTTGACGTCTGGGAGTAATGTGATACTGGGAGAAGATGTACGTTGGCTCAGAATAACAAACTCTCCACGGCATTCAATTCCTCCAACAAGTAAGATGATAGGCCAATTTCACGTAGATTCAACCGTTTTATTTGTGTTTTCATACTGTTTTGTACTGTAACCCCAATATAAATGAACACGGCTTTACTGCTCAAACAGAAACATGACCGCAACCGTGTTTATCTTGAAAACCGGACATTTCCACCACCGAGCACATCGTCGTAAGCCTGCTAGCTCGCGACGGCGCACGCACGCAGCAAACTCACGTTAACACACAGCAAACTCATGTTCCGCCAGCTCTCAATGAACGGCTCTATTTTTAGCGCAGCGAGAAGCAGACTATGCCATCAGCGGGGCAGTAAAAGCGGGCCCGTGCACACATCTGACTAGGCGCTCGCACGTCAGCCCACTCGGGGTTGGTTTTCTGTTGGCCGCCGACGTGCCAGAACAGTGGGTTAACGAGCGGAGTGGTTGCAGTCACGTTGGCACACGTGTGTCGGTTGCTCGCGCGTGCGCGCGCGTGCGTATGAAGCAGACCTCTTAAATAAATGCAATTAGTGGCCGACTCACTCAAGACCGGCGGGGCTGTTAACATCCACTGGAGAGCACTAAAAGATGGACGGAGGGAGGTGAAGGAGATGCATAAAAAGATAGAGAGAGAGGGGGGGGGAGGGGAAGAAAGGAGAACACAGTATTGATTGACACCCTGACCTTTCGTGAGTCTGTGTTCACCACTGGAGGAAGATTGGGCCTGACCTGTTTATGCATGCGCCGGGCTTTTCCAATATGAGAGCAGCGCCGACGGTCGTCCTGACAAAGTGGAAAAGAAGTAGGGGAACACACACACACACCACATACTCAGACACACACACACACACACATTGGCCTTGGCATGGGGTGGTGATTGAAGGAGTATGGTGACGCCAGAGAGGGTTAGGGGGCGTTTGATTCAACTGTAAAACCACAACTAAGGCATTTTGAGTGTGCGTGTTTGGGGGACTAGGGGACTGGGGGACTGGGTGGTGGGCGGCAACAGAAACCAGGAAAGAGGGGGGTGGGGGGTCTGTCTGTGGTTAAAGCTTTTGCCAATAACACCGACTTGCAGATCTATATTTGAAGCACATAATAAATAGCCTGTCAATTCCCCACAGGGATGCGGTGGGAAGAGATGGGAGGAGGCGGAGGAGAGGAGAGGGGGATGGGATGGGATCGCCATGAGATACAGAAAGAAAAGGAACGAAGCCAAGAAGAGAGACAGAGAGGGGATTCAAACGGACACATGGATGGATAGAAGGGATGAAAAGGACTGCGGGGGCCAACGGGAGAAGAACTGTTTGCACGGCGGAAGAGAGAGAGAGAGAGAGAGAGAAAGCAAAAAGGAACGAGAGAGAACGAGAGAGACGAGAGAGAACGACAGAGAAAAGAGAGAGAAAGAGAGAGAGAGAGAGGAAGGAGGGGAAAGTTGAGCGCTCCTGCGGGGCAAGCCGAGGAGGAAGGAGATGTGGTCGTGTTCGGTAGCAGCTCCACGGGATGATTATGAGTCTTCATAAGGGAAGCACTCTGGGGACCGTCCCTAATTACGGGTCAGGGAGAGAGCACTGGCCCTCTGACAAACTGTCAACCAAACACACACACACGCACACACACAAGCAGATACAGTACGCACGTCTACAAATACTCGCACGCGCACATACATGCTCACGCATACATGCGGGACGAATGCATGAGACCTACGGATAGGCCTACGGTGTGAAACGCACAGATAGGCCGCTGGCTCTCTGTCAAAGCGTGGGCTAAACGCACGTCGTGGCTACGCGCATGCCACACACACACACACCAACCCACAGCACATGGCAGAGCTGCCAGAGAGAAGGGAAACAACACACACGGCGGGATGACCTTTGGAAGAGGAAAAAAGGGTGGAAGAGAAATGGAGAGAGCAGAGAGAGAGGAGGAGAGCGAGGAGAGGAGAGACGAGAGAGGAGAGGGAGAGAGAGAGAGAGTGAGAGACGAGAGAGGAGAGGGAGGAGAGCAGAGAGTGAGATGATAGAGGAGAGAGGGGGAGAGAGAGAGAGAGACGAGAGAGAGAGAGAGAGGGAGGGGAGTGGAGAGAGAGAGGAGAGAGAGAGGGAGAGAGAGGAGAGAGAGAGGGAGACAGAGAGGAGGGAGAGAGAGAGAGGAGAGGGAGACAGAGAGAGGGAGACGAGAGAGAGACAGAGAGAGGGAGAGAGAGAGAGAGAGAGAGAGGGAGGGGGAGAGAGAGGAGAGAAGAGGATGAATGGCTTCCAGCTGATGCCACGGACGGAAACCGGGAAACCAACGCCATTTGTGTCTTTTGGACGCAACCCGACACGGCGGGAAAGACGCTGGCGTCCGAACGAGCGCGTCCTTCGATGGCGAGGGGAAACATTCGCCGGCCGCACGACCGCCGCGCGCGCTGGTCGGAGCAGCCGAGCAGGGAAAACGAGACGTTGAAAAACATCCAGATCCGCCCGCACGGGTTTGTTTAACGGCGGTCTCCCAGTAACCAATAACAGGGCGGGGGCGGCGCCTGAAAGGCCAAGGTTTACCCACTCTCTCGGCTGACCGAACCGCCGTTGAATTTTAGGACCAGCGCGTGCACCCGTTGGTCCGTCTGGTCGTACGGGTCAAACTCGGTCTCATTAGAGCTGTTTATCAACACATAAAACCGGGGTTGGCATGTGAACTCTATAAAAAGTCCCCTCATCCAGCCGTGTCCAATCAAACGATCCTCCCTGTTTGATGTCAGAGAGAGAGGGAGGGGGGCGATGAGAGAGAGAGAGATAGGAGAGAGAGAGAGAAGGAAAGAGAGGGAGGGAGAGAGAAAAGAGAGAGAGAGAGGGAGAGAGCGAGGGAGGGATGACTGGAGGCCTGTGAGTCAGAGGGTGGGTGTGACAGCGGAGGGGTTGGTGTCAGTGTGCGGTCTGTTGTGTTGTGGTGATCGTGCTGACTAGGCTGTTTGGAAACCAGACCCTCCCCTCTCTCCCGTCGCCAGGACCCCCTCCCCTTCTCGGCAACCCCCTCTCTCCCTCCCGCCTCCTAGCTCCCAAACGAGAACCCTTCTCTAGAAAGTCCCTTCCCATCTCCCATTTCGAAAACCCCATTCTTTCTCCGTCACCTCTTCAGCATGATATATCAAACCACTATCCCGTCCCCGTTGCATTCTGTTCCCTGGGTTATTTATAGTATACCTTGGATAAAGCCTTTTCGCAGGGCCTATTTTTAAAGGGGAAGGCCAGAGAGGTTGTGAGATATCGGGGGAATATAGTCACAAGAGGAGGGGGGCTCATGCGTAAGGGTGGTGGAGGGGGCGGGGTGAGGAGGGTGGTGGAGGAGGGTGGTGGAGGGGGCGGTAAGGAGGGTGGGGAGGGGGTGGTTGAGGGGGCGGGTGAGGAGGGTGGTGGAGGGGTGGCGGTGGAGGGGGCGGTGGAGGAGGGTGGTGGGGGAGGAGGGCGGGGTGGAGGAGGGGGTGGTGGAGGGGGGCGGTGAGGAGGGTGGTGGAGGGGGCAGGTGAGGAGGGTGGGGGAGGGGGCGGTGAGGAGGGTGGTGGGAGGGGGCGGTGAGGAGGGTGGTGGAGGGGGTGGTGGAGGGGGGGTGGAGGGGGGTGAGGTGGGGTGAGGAGGGTGGTGGAGGAGGGTGGTGGAGGGGGTGGGGTGGTGAGGAGGGTGGGAGGGGGGGTGGTGGAGGGGGCGGTGGAGGGGGCGGTGGAGGGAGGGTGGTGAGGGGGTGGGGAGGGGGGAGGGTGAGGAGGGTGGTGGAGGGGGCGGTGAGGAGGGTGGTGGAGGAGGGTGGGTGGAGGGGGCGGTGAGGAGGGTGGAGGGGGTGGTTGAGGGGGGCGGTGGAGGGGGGGCGGTGAGGAGGGTGGTGGAGAGGGGCGGTGAGGAGGGTGGTGGGGGGGTGGAGGGGCTGGAGCTGGGGCCTTGGACAACAGTACAAAATCCTCCCTACCCTCCCTTGAGTTATTGCCTTGATGTATCCTGCGAAGCCTACAACTGAAGGACCACCCTAAAGACCAGTGTGAGGGAATCAGCCAGGGTCTACAGACGGATGGATGCACCCGCCAAACAGTCTGAACTCGTGACACGACCGTGTTTTCGCTGCACTGCGCTATGCCACGGCGCTATAAAACACTGATTCCGACAGGCGCCGCTGAATCTCCCAGCGTCTCTTCACAGCCCGCCGGTTGTGAAGACCCCGGCCAACATGTGAGACTAAAGCGATTACATACTCCACATACTGAATGCTCCCCTCCCTCCCTCTCTCCCCCCCATGTCTATTCCAAGCTCTGGGACTACAACGTCCTTCTCCACGCCTGCAGAGATCCCGTGGTCCTCCCACAGCCCAGGAGCAGTGCAGTGTGAGAGGGGGCGCGGCCGCCAGGATACCTGCTGGGAACAGAAGCTAAGGTGACACCCACCAGAGGCGGGGCCAGAGGAGGGGGGGGGTCAAATCTGGGTGTGGGGTGTGACTCTGGACGGGGAACAGTGGATGAGGCACCCAGGATTAGGCACAGCGGTAACATTTGATTTAGATTTGGGGGTTCTCTCTGTATAGCTCTATAGATGGTCAACAGAAGCAAATCAACTCATGTGGTGCAGTAATTGCATGTTAGTCTGGCGGACTCCACTTTCGACCAATCGTGAAGCTGTGATTATTTGTAGTTGCCTTATTGGACACTGACAGGCAGTAAAAGGCCTGGCATGGCTGTTGCTAACGACATAACCAAGCATGAAATTGTGTTTTCGAGAGCGATCTTCACGCTTTCCCTAAATGACCTTTTTATGTACAGCAGGCCTTCGTCACAGGAGAAATGGTGACCCACAGGCGCTAAGAGAAGGACTCAAACCTGTCGGCAGTTTGTTCAGAATGTTAACTTGGAGTGTCAGTAGCGTTACGGTCTGTGGTGGCGTTTTCATGTTCATTCATGGGAAGAATTAGCATGTCAATCCTTGGCCAACAGTGACCCCTGGTGGCCGGTATAGGAATAACATTCAGGTTCATTAACAAGCTGAAATGCTGTATTTATAGCTTATCAAAACACTATACAGTTAAGGCTGGTCAACACAAATGGCTCAAATTAAAATGGTCAAATGTAGCAGCATTGTCCAATAATGTTCTTTAAGAACAAAAACTTTATTGTAATAAATCAACATAAACATATCTTAACTTGATTGACAATGCACCAAGCAATTCAGTTGGGGGAACATTGAGTGTTTATTTTATGAATGGGACTTTCAGTTTCATTGTTTCACTCACATCAACAAATCACCAAATGTAAATTCTGGAGTCAGAGAATGTATTTGTGACATTGCTGCATGGAGGTAAATGAAAATTATGTTTTTACTTTTGAAAAATACTTTGAAGAAGTACATGACGCTACAGTTTACACTGTCAATCTCACTTCCTCAATTTACTGAATGGATATAGAACCAAGCCCAAAACTGGTCGCTATGACACCCACCTGGCTTGCCCACGATAACCCACAACATCACAAGACCGCTGTCACAGCATTAAGTTTGAGATGAATTCATTTTTTTGTTGTTGCGATTACTACCCCTTAATCTACACACACTAAGACATTCTGTAAATTGCCTGGTTGTTGCTAGTCGAACTGTGCCGTTGTGTCTTATGCTATATAAAGCAAACCACGTGAGATATTGTATGTACTCCCATAAAAAGATAATAACAAAATTAGAGCCCTTTTTATGTGGGCTAGAATCAACCAGAATACATTTTTCGAAACAGAAATTTCAAATTTCAGTTTAAATGTAGGTATATATATTCTTTGGTTCCAAAAGTATAGACCAAGTCCCAAGAAATTGAAACATTTATACATCGGTCAACAACCAGCTTGCAAGAAAGCTGAAAGTAACATTCTCTAAAATAAAAATATACACTGCACAAAAAAACTCTATTTGTATATGTTAAAAAACATATCACTGTATAAAATGTACTTCTAAGCAATCCAAAGATGCATGTTGCTTATGTCAGTTTTGTAATTCCCTTTCTTTGGGAAACAATGATTATTATTACTATTACGGATGTAATTTGCAGAGGTATTACGTTTGAAAGAAAATAGGTACTATTTTGTAAATAGCTTGAATCCTCATGTTATAATGCAAGGTATGTGTATTGCATCGAAAAACTCAATTTCATTTCGAGACTTCCCCTTCACATAAACCCTGAATCTGTTCAAGTATTGCCGGTGCATTCCAGATCCCTTTCCTTTGAGTCAACATTGCTTTGCTTCTTCCTGGTCTATAGAACTACTCCAGCCTACATTTCCAGATCAAATGAACAAAGTGCTTCGACTGAATCGCACCAGTCACATGATAAGACACACACACACAAACAGTCAGATTATGACTGTTTGCCACAAGATAAGTACTGTGTGCACATGAGTGTTCCAGAACATTCCCTGCAATTGATCGTCAGGCTGCACAGAGCTTTAGGAATCTCTGAACAGGAACAACTGCAGATGTTCCTCACTCTCCATGGGGAGTCCAGTCCAGCTCCGTTCAGGCCAGGGCAGGGTCGTGGCTCTCATCCCCAGCCAGGCCCTCCTCCCCTGGGATGAGGGCCTCCGTCTCCTTGGCCTCCCCGGCATCCTCCGGCCCCAGAAGAGCCACTGCCCTGTGGGCGAGGACAGACGAGAACACACGGCCAATGAGAATGCAAGAAAGGAAAAGCAAGAAAACGAGCTGCACCTGTAAAAAGCCTTAGCATGTCTGCAGAAGTGTGCAGATGGATGTTGGGTTCACACCTGTTTGAACGTACAGTTCTGTAAATAAGGGGTGGGATGTGAACGAGGCGGACGGCCAACGCCGATACTCCTTCGCGTGACTGCTGCCTCTCTGAGGAGCCGTCATGTGCCATCGGGCCCCTCACTTCCCTAGTGACTCAGCATATTCTGTGCACGCTCACTCAACATCGATGTATGCTTATTCTGTGTCTCAGAGCCTGGTCCTCAATCAACAAGTTTCTCCTATTCTACAAGTTTCCTCCCAGTGGCCTTCCTTGGTTAGCTTTGCTTGAGCTATACCGATAGTTAATAGACAGCTGCTGACAAATATTGTCAGGGGGTTTTTAGATTGTATGCTGTATGTCTGGTTTAAAAGTTAAGATTGAGAGAGAGAGAGAAAGAAAGAGCTGTATAGCTGAATCTTCAACATTTTGAGCCATCATTACTGGTTTCAATGTAGATTGAGAAAAGGGGAGAAGGGAAGGAGGAGATTAGACTGTTGAGATGTCATGGAGGCTAGGAGGTGAGGAATGCAGACATGCCCCGTTTCCTGAGTCCTCAGACCACAGCTGGCATGACAAGGCATTTTCTTGTGTTGCTCAACTGGTTCACACACACACACACACACAGACATCTAAACAAACACGGAGAATGAAGTTTGGTTTGAAACTGAAAATAGCCCTTAGCCTTCACGTATTCTCAGAGTAAGATTGCTGATCTAGAAATGGAGCCTAGCCTGTATCTATACAACTTCATCGACAAGTCAGAACTGGCCCTAGACCAGAACTTACTCTTGAATACTCTTGTCAAATTGCTAAACTATGTTTGCTAAACACGTTCCCACATTTGGGTCAGGCAGAATTCCCAATCACATGAGACGTCAGGTGTGCAGCAGTAGAACTATCTGTCACTTATTCACTCATTGGTCACACGTCACACGAGGCATTTTCACTGCAGCCATGGGACATCTTACACTGTGGTATGAAGACATCGCTAAACAAGAAACACAGTCAGGGTGCATTGATTTGACCCTACGGAACACACACACACGCCAAAGAAGACGAAACTAGCGCGAACGCAGCAGCATAAAGCATTACTGATAACGTGTGAAGTATGCGATGGGGGTTGTCAGGACAACAGAGTTGTTTTGGAGTCCAAAAATAAAATATCCTCTGGCCAGCGACGAGGTAAAAGAGGAATGGCGAGGGCCGGGGGTTGGACTCACCCCAGCAGCGCCATGGGGATGAAGCACAGGCCGGACGCCAGCAGGAAGCTGAAGCCGGGGAACCAGGCCACGGTGGCGGCGTAGAGGCTGCTGAACACGGCGAAGGCCACGTTCCCGCTCAGGCTCTCCACGAAGGCCACACACGCAAAGAGGGCCCCTGGACAAGGGAGGCCGGGATGACACACACACACACACAGGACATACACACACAGGACATACACACACACATAGGACATACACACACAGGACATACACAGACAGAACATACACACAGGAAGGAGGAAGAGAGGTTACTGTGAGACACAGGTCTATAATTGTGGTAGGCGTTATGTAAACGCTGTTTACATATCACGACAGGGCCGTTGACTCAGCAAAAAAATAGGAAATGTTTGCCAATATTTCACAACAGACTAAATTACACTTCCATGCATGTCGGTGAGACACTTTTTAGCGTGGGATAAAGAACTAGATCTATTGAGCTCTTATACCCAACAAAGGAACCATGTTCACTTGATATTCATGGTGAACAACAGACAAGCATGTTGTGCAATGTGTTGATTTTGAACAAAGCACTACTTCAAGTTTAGGGAAGTGGGAGGAGAAATGTCACGCTGAGCCGAACACTGGGAAAACCTGTTCTCTCGTGTTAAAACCGTCATCGATCTCTATGGCGCTCGTCCCTTTCACCATGTCCTGGAGTGGTTCTTTCCGAGTGGAGAGGTTTGAAAGTGGAGCTCTTTAAGACGCGCTGCACTGGCTGCGGACGAGCGAGTTCGAGACAAACAGACCCCGCTCACCTTGCTCGGACTTTGACACGATCTTGGACATCATGGATCGGAGGACGGGGAAAGGCATGATGGCCAGGAGCATGGGAATCCTCACTGTGGAAAAGCAAACCCAAATACGGACCCGGTTAAACCCCTCTATCGACCAGTAAGCCTGGAGAGAACTGCATGGGCAATCGATATCTTCAAATGTACACTGTGAAGAACCGACCAAAATGTTATTAAACAAATGATGGTCGTTGTCTCCAATTTTTTAGCTAACAATAACAGTGTCCTGATATGAGCCTCAATCTGTTCTTATCTTATCACGTTACACAGTCAAGTAAGCACATAATGCAATAACAACCAAAGCTCATAAAACTTCACCAGAGTGTGTAAATATGGTGGCCGGCCAGTGAGATGTATTAGTCTGCTATGGAGTCAAATAGTGTTCATTTATTATCAAAACTCGCAATATTAGATTATATGTTTAAACTACAATTTAGCAGAGTCTGTGTAGCAATTAATAGTTATATTACATCATATGTTTACACAACTCAGCACATCATGTGACACTATCACCATTCATTTACCCATCTAGTTGAATAAAGGTTAAATACAAAAATCATAGCAAGTCAATCGTAATCGTATAGCAACAATTTAGCATGTCGTTTATGCAGCTTCTGCTCCTTACCCAGGAACATCATGAGGGTGGTTTTGGCGAAGGCGATCAACGCCAGGCCGGTCATCACGGACAGTATCCCTATCAGGATGATGACCAGGCTGGGCACGCCGCAGCGCGAGAACGCCGCCAAGCCCACGTAGCTGGTCAGGAACACCGTGGTGGACAGCGCCGAGCCGTAGCCAATCAGGATCTCGTTCCAGCAGAGCGGCTCGTTCAGCTCGTAGAGCGTGATGCTGGAGAGCCCGCCGCCGTTGGCGAAGGAGAACGTGGTGAAGACGAGGAGGAGGAGGACCAGGAGGGTGTTCCGCCTCCCGCTCCCCGCCGCCAGCATCTGGTAGATGCCCGAAGCGAGCCTGCGGAACGCCGCGCGGCGAGGGCTCCCGTCCTCGGCGGCGGCGCCGTCGTCGGGGGGCACCTTCACCGTCTCCTCCAGGACGAAGACGGCGTACAGCAGGTTGAAGCACTGGAAGACGGCGGACGCCAAGAAGGGCCAGTTGAAGCCCGCCGCTCGCAGGAAGTAGCCCGTGGACAGGGACGCCACGCCCGACAGCAGGCCTATCACCATGTCGATGCCCCCCATGCGCAGGGTCTTCTGCTGCCCGTCCTCACACAGGTCGGCGATGTAGGAGAAGCAGCCGCCCAGGAACGTTCCGGCACCCCCGAACAGGGAGCTGACCAACGAGGATCCGATGAGCAGGTAGAGGTTGAGCTCGAAGAACGACACGGCCAGAAAGGACAGCGTGTAGATCAGCGAGCCGATCAGGGGCATGACGATGGCGACCTTGCGTCCCCGACGGTCGCTGTAGGTGACCAGGATGAGGGTGACGGCGAGGGAGGGGATCATGGAGAAGAGCTCGGTGTAGAGGGAGAAGAGAGAGGCGGCCTTCTGCACTTCCTAGGGGACGAGCGACAACGACAACAAGCAGTGACACTTCTGTAGATAGGGTCTACAGGGTCTATATCTAGGGGATGCAAACTTCTATGCAAATTAATTTTCTATTCACTCTGACCCCAACGGCAGTGAAAGCCCAAGCAATGGCCTGTGCAACACATCCCTCAACACAAAACTACACACTGTCTTAAACAGAATCTGGTGTAGTTACACAAAAAAGAACAAGCATAACGGAAGAAAAATGGAAGTGTGTGAAATGTATATTTAACAGCAAATGGACGAAAATAATAGTTAACTACAGAAAAGGGAAACTAGCCTTTATCTACACCACAACAGATGCTTGAGGTCCATTTTCACGTCTAGGCTACATTAGACAACGAAGTACACATGGTTTAATATATAAATCTATTTATACATGGTTTCAGACATGTTGGAACATGTCATGTGGGATCATTCTGTGTATCTCTCTCTACAAATGCATGTGACTTCATCCATGTGGTCAGAGGTACACCAGAAGAAATATTAGCTTACAGTATCAACTCATAGCTTCATGCATGTCAGACCTATACCTTGGACATCATATGCTTTCCATTTACTGCTAATAGATGGTTTAAAGTACTGCTGTGGCATCTTATCAATGCCTGGTTGTCCTCAATAGGATCTAATAATGCAGACTGAACGAGGCATGAAACCCTTTATAACGTATTTTTATAGTTTATGGTGTTGGATAATGAATAAGCATGTTCATCTATATGTGTGTCCTTTATGGCTGACCGTATGGGTGAGCAGAGATACTGACAAGCACACGTTAATGTGTTCAGGAACTGCTGAATCGACTAATTTTCCAAGAACATATAGGCTACCTTGACTTATTTACGTGAATTCGCACCCTTAATAAGTGATCCACAGAATAGATAACCGATCCACGGTTTATGGCAAACCTCATTGTGGCTCGAGTGGTTGCTGACGTTTGTAGAACATCTGGAGGTGTCGTCCGAGACGGGGTAGGTGGTGTTGGTCAACTCTTGCCATAGTCGCCTATACACGTACTGTTGCACCAGTGGGTAGACCAAAAAACTTGCAAAGGCGTAGAAGGCAACAAGAGGCTCTACCAAAAATAGTCCCATATTTTCGGGGGGTGTCAAATAATACAGTTCTGAAAAAGAATTACCGGTTGAAGAAAGGGGGTCAAGTATTTCATACAATTTTAACTTTAAAAGGTTAAAAGATTTCTGTTTGTAGATAATCATGAGTACATATCAGTAGCCTAACACACACCGACAATACTAAGGCTTTCTTGTTAAAATATATATTTTAAAACAAAGAAAACGTTGTTCTGTATGTCATAGTAACCCGAATAAGACTAATGTATGCGAATTCTTAAGAGAACAATAGAGAACGAAAAGTATTTACTTAGTATCCTAAACGTGCATCAAACTCCAATGTCAACACAACAGTTGACATGACAGCTAGTTAGGCTTTACCATGTTTATATTGGGTAACAGAACAGTAACCACCGTTTAATCGTTGATGCCCTTTTTTCGTATTTTTTTGGCAAAACAGAGACAAAGGTGAAGATGTGAATCATCTCACCTTTTAGATCGACATGTCTCAAATTGTGATGATCCGGTCACACGAAACGTCTTTTTGATTATTCAATTGTATGCCATGGCTACCTCTGTTTTCATGTGTTGAAGTCCAATCCACCACTTATGAAACGTTTATTTCCTGAGTCCCGCCCCAAAATGTACGTGATAGGATAAACTACAAATTGGGCGTACCTCCATGTGGTCAAGCTCCTCCCATAAGTTGGAGTCAATGTCAATCACATGAATTGGTTGGAACATTTTGTTCGTTTTGTCTTTTATTCTTTTCTACTGCACATAACCTAATACTGAACTGGTTGTCATGTTTAGTTTTTATAATCAATCAAAAATAAACGGAAGTTGAAATATTTTACCAAATAATTACGTCATGGCGCTTTAGTTAGGCTAGTGTTCACTGATATTACGATACTTACGGTAGCGCAAAGAGGGTGCGTTCCTGACACCGACTTTGCGTCGGAATGTACCACTGCAGGTGGGAGGGGATTATTGTTATCACTTGGGTCAAACTGAAAAACCCGGCGGGGTAGATACGGTAAGACGTCTAATGTCCTTTCGCAAGGATTTACGAAATAACAAACATTGGTTTGAATATTTCTATGATTACCAGTTCTCTTTGCAGTTTGGCCGTTTTAAGGCAGTGTTAATCGACGACTCCAACTGTAAAAGCTGGCACTAACGTAGAGTGATGGAGACGAGGAAATGGCCAGCTAAGCCATCCAGCTAGTAATTTTGCTTGAAGGATTGAGTACAGTAGCTCGACAGCTAGAGCTAGTAGTCTAAAGAGCTAGGTTAGATAGCTTGCTAACGTATTGGTTATCTGCTACGTCAGCCATCATAGTATGTAGGAATGCTCCATAACAGCAAACCAGCAAGACTAGCTAGCTATTACAAACAACCTTTATTATTGAAATCTGCTAGATGATTACTGTGTGACTATATGTGTCTTAGCTAACGTGTTATGTTATGTTAGCTAGCAATCTAACGTTGGCAAGGCTCACAAGACGCATATATAGATACTGTACACCTGATACAACATCATACGGTGCTTGGACCATAGCTGTGTTGCGGTTAGTTAGCTAGCTTAATAAGATCCCTGCGTTAATGTTGTCTGTCAGCAGTTGTCTGTATTGCACTAAGTTATGACAGCTCTGTTTTTGCTATCAGTGATGTTTGTGTCGTTCCTGAATTAAATGTGATGCGAATATTGACAACGTTATTGATATACAGTTTTGTTTTCATTGGCTAGTACAGCGGTGACGAGCAGGGTTGGGGACAGACTCGGCACAAGTCGTGACTATCGGGATGGGGGGATTCGGCCTTGCTAAATGCAGACCCTATAACCAAGCTAGGATGGGTGTGCGGAACTAACCCGATCGAGATCTCAGCTGGCTCTTTCACTGTTATGAGACATTAAATCAGACGTGTCAGCGCAGTTCGCATGATCGTTTGTCATCTTCCAATTGAACTGCCAGTGGATTTTTCTGTTGCTGTGTGTGTGTAACTAGCCCCATCTTTGAGCCTCTTCCTATGTACATCCACCTTGTGGATCTTTTTAAAGCCACTGAAATCTCAAACATTAAGCATCATTGTGTTCTACACCGTATATAATTGAATAGAACAAGTACTGTAGCTGCCAGTGAACAATATATGCAACGAATGGATCGAAATCAATATTGTCACAACGCATTCATCAAAATGTCACATCTCAGCATTGCACTCTTGACCCTGTTCCAAACGTCTCCCGCAGGTGTAACATAGGTTATCTCTTCTCGGATCTACAATGGCCTTCAGCAAAGGATATCGCATTTACCACAAGCTGGACCCCCCTCCCTACAGCGTGATAGTGGAGAGCAGGAACAAGGATGAATGCCTCATGTTCGAGTCTGGCGCCGTGGCCGTTCTGTGTAAGACGCACTTGATATTCCCCGTACAGTATGTCGTATTCAGAGATGTACTTGTTTCACAAGCCCCCCCCCTCCCTCCCATCCCCAAATGGACTGACCCCTACACAGTGCGAGTCTGCATCTACATGCTGATGAAAGGGGTTGTCCTCGTCATTCAATGCCACTTGCTTCTGTGAATCCACAGCGGCTGCCGAGAAGGATGCCATTAAAAACACATACACCAAGATGGTGGACGCCTACGGGATCCTGGGAGTCCTCCGGCTGAATCTCGGTGAGTTATGGACGGCGGGAGCTGGCCGGCTCGGTCAGAGGGCGGCGCAGCAGAGAACCGTGGCTGTCGGGCTCGAGGGTCTGGTCCAGCCTGGATCCAGTCCTTTGGGCTGCCGAGTGGGAGGAGGTCTGTTCTGGTCTGGCCCATTAAATGACCTTGATGAGTCTGTTATCACAACACAGTCAAAGCCCTCCAAACAGATTAGAGTCTTAGAGTCTTAGAGATCACGGATATGACACTGCATTCTGTAAGGAAGGGAAAAACAGTCTGTGTTGAATGAACTCTTTCCTATCTAATAATGCCATTCGTAGGATGTATACTAATATTCCTTGTTCCCGTATCTCTCCTCCTCTACTAAATCTCTCCTTGCTCTCATCTTTTATACTTTCTCCGGGTCTACTCGATCAACCTCCCCTTTTTTCCTTCACCCTCCACCCGTTCTCACCATCTGTCGCTCCCTTCCTGGTCAGGTGACTCCATGCTCCACAGTCTGGTGGTGGCCACGGGCTGCAGCTCGGTGGGGAAGGTCCAGGAGTCGGAGGTGTTCCGGGTCACCTCCACGGACTTCATCTCCCTGAAGAACGACCCGGGGGACGAGGACAAGATCGCGGACGTGAGGAAGATCTTGAACTCGGGCAACTTCTACTTTGCCTGGTCGCACACGGGAATCAGCATGGACCTGAGCCTGAACGCCCACCGTCGGATCAAAGAGGACCTCACAGACAACCGCTTCTTCTGGTGGGTGACATGTGGTTTGTAGTTCTGTTGGTTTGTGGTTCTGTCGGTTTGTGGTTCGGTTGGTTTGTGGTTCTGTTGGTTTGTGGTTCTGTTGGTTTGTAGTTCTGTTGGTGGGTTACAGCATAGGTTCTCAACCCTGCTCCAACACACCTGATTCAAATGCATGTTCGTTACCAGGCTTCTAGAGAGCTAGATAACAAGCCATTTATTTGAATCAGGTGTGTTGGAGCAGTATATACTACAGTAGACTGTATTGTCACAGTCTTGCTTGTAAACAGCCCAGCAGGAAGTCACTCACAATGACTTCCTGTCTGGACTTCCTCCCACACCCGGCTCTTGAGGAAGTAATCGTCCATGTCTCCTAACTTGTTTTCACGAACCGTCCTCTCTCTGATTGGCCCCCGCGCAGGAACCAGTCGCTGCACCTGCACCTGAAACACTACGGGGTGAACTGCGACGACTGGCTCCTGCGTCTGATGTGCGGCGGCGTGGAGATCCGCACCATCTACGCGGGCCACAAGCAGGCCAAGGCCTGCGTCATCTCCCGCCTCAGCTCCGAGAGGGCGGGCACGCGCTTCCACGTCCGGGGAGCCAACGACGACGGGCAGGTGGCCAACTTTGTGGAGACCGAGCAGGTGGGTGGAGACTCTGCGGGGGGCCCGGCGCAGGGCTCATGGGTATTTGAGCGGTCTGAGGTGAACGAAACAGTCTCTACTGTTGTTTTACTGTTCTATCTCTTCACGGATGCCCACTAACATCCACAGCATCCGAAAACAAACACAATCTTCAGACCGGATCGTGAAAAACTCCCCTGTGTAAATGCCGTACAAGCAGGCCTCGATGGGAGAGTGGGGGTCGATAGTCACTCCTTAGACTGGGCTCTTGTTGCGCCGAGAGAGAGAAGATGGCATCACCATGTTATGACTCACTTGCTGTCGCTACGATTTCTCTTCATTCCCCTTCACCCAGTGCTGTAGGAAGAGGGCGGTTACGTTCTCCCACACACACACACACACACACACACACACACCACGCATGCACACGCACACATCCTCAGCTTCAAGGATGACATCAGGGTCTTTGACTTCTCAGAGACACCGGCTGGGATTGTGTGCTCACGACCCGGACGTGAGCGCAACAGGCTTCGCCGACGACACGTTCGTTCCGTGGCGAGGTATCTCCGTAACGCGGTTCTTTTCCGACTCTCCACAGGTCATTTTCCTCGACGACAAGGTGTCGTCCTTTCATCCAAATCCGCGGGTCCATTCCTCTGTTTTGGGAACAACCAGGAATCCAGGTAAGTTAGGCCTTTATTGTAAAGTATGACAAACGAAAGCAGAACCAGAGATACATTTTGAGGAAGCTGAAGTACTAATATTTGATTAGCCATGTGTTGCTTATTCCGTTCATGTTGGAGGAGTTTGAATCCCTTCTTGGTGCCTCTCTGCTGTAGCCCAGGTTAACCCCAAATCTGTCCGTGATGTGTGTTCAGAAAAAATCTATTCAGGGTATGTTGTTGCACCTGAACGACAACCGTCGCCCATAACGGATCCGATGACAATCCACACCTGGTATAACCACGATTGTTTGCTTGCTTGTTCCTGTGCCTCTTGGGCTGGTGATGGCCTTCTCGATCTGCGAGAGAGGGGGCGCGCTCTGTGCCGTGTCAGGGGTCAGAGGTCATGGGGGGCCGCGTCACATGACGCACGATTCGCGTAGATCAAGGGACGACCCCAGAGAAAGAGGAACACGTAGGCCGTTTTCCTCCGACCAAACCGGAAGACTTGTTTTCTCCAAACATCCAGAACATTCCGCCACCCAGGGCTGGCCTGGACCTCCCCCCCCCCGACCTCCAGTCCTGAGTCCTGACACAGCACAGACATCGCCATGGGAGCGCCTTTAGCACCGGGAGGGGCGAGGGTGGGGGGGGGATGCTATTTGGTGGAAGGGGCTTCCGTTTCCGTGCTCACCTCAAGCTTATGGTCAGCTGACACCCTCATCTGAAAGGTTCCCCACTCCCCTCCTGTCACTCAGGGTTCGGAGGATGCGACTCGATCTTTCTCAGACGTCGCTCGACACTTTCCCAACGCTTTCCGCCTGTTATTCTTTCGCCACGTACTTCACCCCTCTCCTCTTCCTCCTCCCTATTTCATCGGTGTTGGTAGAAGAGCTTTTATGGGTCCCTTGCATGGCTAGTTTAGTGTACGCCCATAAAGAACCCGGACCCCTGTCAGTTACTTAATGTCGTTTTATGGCGCCGCTTCAACTTGTAACGTTGTCGACTCGTTGTGTCTACAGCCAGGCTTTATGATCTAGTGTTTGTCTAATGCCGCGAGTCCTGATCCTCTGAGACACGGCCGTAAAAGCCGTACGCGTGCGGAGCTGCGTTTTGAATCTCCGGCGGCGTCCGAGAGGCGATTTGTTCGGGACCAGCCTCCGTCCGCCTACGGGGGGGGCGGTCGAGGGGGTTTGAGGAAACTTAAAACACGTTTGTGTCCCGCTCTCGGGGGGAACAGGGACGCGTGGGTCCTCTTATCGTTTACTCTTTGAACACCGCGGTGCGACGCTAACCCGTCTCTCTGACACACACACACACACTTGACACGCACTTTTTCAAACTCACGTATGTAGTCCCCCAGTCACACACGGTGCAGCAGGGGAAGATGACCTGCCTCCCCCCTCCAGCTCTCTCTCTCTCTCTCTAGGCCCCTTCGAGGGCTCTCGAGGTAACACGAGTCGTCTCTGACTCTGGGGCGCGGGGATGGTGTATAAAATATGCAGAGCCCCGGCCAGGTGGGGTATGTGGGGGGAGGGGGGCGGGGGGTACCGGGAGGGGGGCAGGAAGTGGTGTCCGCTAATGGCATCAGCGTGAGCCCTGAAAAGAGAGAGAAAGAGGGAGGGGGGCGGTGGGCATGTTGGCATTCTCACCAGACCTGCATTGCTGAAAGATAGATGGAGGGATGGAGCATGAGAGAGAGGGGTGGGGGGGGACGTTGGCACGAGGCCCGCTCTTTTTAATGGCGATGGGGTTGGGGGAGGAGGGGGTGTGGGGTGGGGTGGGGACGGAAGTCTGGTCAGAAGGAGAGGACAGATGCCACCACCCACCCCTCCCACACCCAGTCCTGAAGCAGAGGGTAGGGGGGGTAGGGAGACCGAGTCAGATAAACATCGATCTGTCCCCCCCCCCACGACAGCAGGGCGTGGCGGTGTGCGGGAGGGAGAGAGGGAGCGCGCCGGGATTTGGGCTCGCCGCGCGCTGCCTCGACTTGGGACAGTGACTCACTCAGCAGTCTGTTCATGATGCAGGGAGGGAGAGGTAGAGGGAGAGAGGGAGAGAGGTAGAGGGAGGGAGAGAGAGATGAGGGTGGAGAGAGAGAGAGAAAGAGCGAGAGAGAGAGAGGGAGGGAGCGAGAGAGAGCGGTGAGCGTGTAGAGAGCTGTACGCGATGCGCGGTAGGGTGAGAGCGGTCGATGTCGCGCTCGTCTCTGGGCGCTGCGCGACGTTGCGCTACCCGACGGCTCTGTTCGCGCTCGCTCGGTGCTCGCGTGCGCGCGGCTGCGTGCGACGCCACAGCGATGATTTGGTGCAGAAAGAGGGAACGGAATACACGATGAGTGGAGATGGGTAGAGAGACAAACCGAGCGAGGGCTGACTAACGCCATGACAACCAGATATTCTTGGACTGAAACTCTCTCTTTCTTGCGCTCTGTCTCTCTCTCTGTCTCTCCCCTCCTCTATCAGATCAGTTGTTGGCAGGCTTACTTTCAGGTTCATGTTTCCTCTGTGCAAATGTTTATCTAAGCTGTTCAAAATAAAGCAGATAAAACCAAATAGCTTTGAGACGCAATCTTTTGAATCTGTGCGTGGGAGAATGTGTGTGCGAGTGTGGATGAATCCCAATGCGTTTTCTATGTCCTAACCTCTCTCTCCCTTTCTCTCTATCTCTCTCTTCTCTCTCTCTCCCTCTCTTTCTGTCTCTCTCTCTCTCTCTCTTTGTCTGTGTGTCTCTGTCTCTCTCTCTCTGTCTCTCTCTCTGTCTGTGTGTGTGTCTCTCTCTCTCTCTCTCTGCAGGTTGGCTCCCACCGTGTCAAGCTCTCCCGTGGGTTTGAGGCCAACGCACCAGCTTTCGAGAGGTAATCAAAAAGATTACACACGCACGTATGTGTGTGTGCGCGTGTGTATGCTTGTGTGTGTGTGTGTGTTTGTCTGTCTGCCCCGTGTATGTGTGGATGCCTGTGGATGTGGGGATGATTGCTAGCATGCACCGTGTGTGTGTGTGTGTGTGGTGTGTGTGTGTGTGTCTCCAGCTGCATTGGCTGGCGTCTAGCAGCGAGCCCCCAGTCTAGTGAGCCCAAAGGAGAGACTGGGGAAGTCTGTGTTCCTCTGCTGCAGAGCTGACTGACATCCCCCCGAGTCTGTGTTCCTCTGCTGCAGAGCTGACTGACCCCCCCCCACCCCCCCGAGTCTGTGTTTCCTCTGCTGCAGAGCTGACTGACCCCAACCCCCCCCACCCACCCCGAGTCTGTGTTCCTCTGCTGCAGAGCTGACTGACCCCCCCTACCCCCGAGTCTGTGTTCCTCTGCTGTCCCGTACACTAGCACTGTACCAGTAACCATGTCCATGACACACTGGAGGTGAGCACAGTTGGGTTAGTGAGCCCGGTGGTGCTGCAGGAATCCTGTCGGGACGACGATTTAGCCCGCGAGGGGGGAATAATGGGAGAAATATTTTCACCGGGTCAGCACAGCTCACACACACACACACACACACAGCTCACACACACACACACACACACAAGCTAGAGGAGCCTCGCATTCTCTGGAGTTCTAATGAAGGAGGAACCACTCCCTTCCTGTGTGAACTCACTGTTCCATGCCCAAGGAGAGTGGCTAGCTGGCTGGCTGACTGTTGGGGGTGGTTGGTTGGCTAGCTAGCTAGGTGGCTAGCTAGCTGGGTGGCTAGCCAGGTTGATGTATGTGGGGTCTTGAGGTGTTTCCTATGCTAGCGTGAGGACCGTGTCCAGTGGCTGGCTGGCTGTTTTGCAGGGCACCATGTTTCAGCCAGCCCCGTCATGTCCTGGTGTGTTCCTGTGTTAGACTCACAGGACAGGCCGCCGCACGATCGGCAGCATGTTTCACAAGCAACCCTAAAGTTCCCCGTAATTACGACATCGTTGTTTTATTATTTATTTATGGCTACTGGTCTGGTCTTGTCTCGGTCATGACTGGAGAGCTTCAGCTCGTCTCTGATGTCTGTCACGCTGTCTCTCGTTTGTATCGACGACATCTGCTGCTCTCTCTGTCCTCCTGCCTCTCCTGCCTCCCCTCCTCCTCTCTCCCCCTCCCCTGCCTCCCCTACTGCTCTCTCCCCTCCTCCTGCCTCCCCCCCTTGTCCCCCCCCTCCTCCTCTCTCCCTCCTCCTGCCTCCCCTCTCTGTCCCCCCCCCTCCTCCTCTCCCCCTCCTCCTGCCTCCCCTCCTCTTGCCTCCCCTCCTCCTGCCCCCCCCCTTCCTGCCTCCCCTCTCCTGTCTCCCTCCTGTCCTCCTAGCCATCACTGTCCCCTCTCTCTGCAGTGACACAAGAACATGACCAGCCCGTCACATTGTGTGTGTGTGTTTACCATAATGGTGTGTGTGTGTGTTTGTGTGTGTGTTCCAGGCACTTCAGTGCTCTGCGGAGGCTGTATGGTAAACAGGTGAACATCAACCTGCTGGGGTCCAAGGAGGGAGAACACATGCTCAGCAAGGCATTCCAGGTAAGGAGCCCTCCACACCATGCTAGCCATCTGCACTAGCCACCTTCCACACCATGCTAGCCATCTGCACTAGCCACCTTCCACACCATGCTAGGCATCTGCACTAGTAACCTTCCACACCATGCTAGCCATCTGCACTAGTAACCTTCCACACCATGCTAGCCATCTGCACTAGTAACCTTCCACACCATGCTAGCCATCTGCACTAGCCACCTTCCACACCATGCTAGCCATCTGCACTAGTAACCTTCCACACTACACACAACTGTATACTAGCCATCTGCACTAGGAACCTTCCACACTAAACACTACTGTATACTAGCCATCTGCACTAGTAACCTTTCACACTACACACTATTGTATACTAGCCATCTGCACTAGTAACCTTCCACACTATACTAGCCATCTGCACTAGTAACCTTCTACACTATACTAGCCATCTGCACTAGTAACCTTCCACACTATACTAGCCATCTGCACTAGTAACCTTCCACACCATGCTAGCCATCTGCACTAGTAACCTTCCACACCATGCTAGCCATCTGCACTAGTAACCTTCCACACTACACACAACTGTATACTAGCCATCTGCACTAGGAACCTTCCACACTACACACTACTGTATACTAGCCATCTGCACTAGTAACCTTTCACACTACACACTATTGTATACTAGCCATCTGCACTAGTAACCTTCCACACTATACTAGCCATCTGCACTAGTAACCTTCCACACTATACTAGCCATCTGCACTAGTAACCTTCCACACTATACTAGCCATCGCATGAACTCACCATAGCCATCTGCACTAGTGACCTTCCACACTACACACAACTGTATACTAGCCATCTGCACTACTAACCTTCCACAAAAAACACTACTGTATACTAGCCATCTGCACTAGTAACCTTCCACACTATACTAGCCATCTGCACTAGTAACCATCCACACTATACTAGCCATCTGCACTAGTGACCTTCCACACTACACACAACTGTATACTAGCCATCTGCACTAGTGACCTTCCACACTACACACAACTGTATACTAGCCATCTGCACTAGTAACCTTCCACACTACACACTACTGTATACTAGCCATCTGCACTAGTAACCTTCCACACTATACTAGCCATCTGCACTAGCCACCTTCCACACTAAGCTATACGTACTTGGCCATCTTCACTTTCTATACTTCCTATCCTATTCATACCCAAACATCGCCATAGCAACATCCCAAGTCATTTCCTCCCCCCTCCCAGAGAGACGCCAGACGGACTATTTCCAACCCTCGTAGCCTCCCCGAGCCAACCGCCCAGCGGGAACCAAACCCAGCTTAGCCGTGCACCTTTCATCTGCTGGCCGAGTCACTTATCCACTCAAACCGTCTCTCGCTCCGACCCCGCGGCCTTTCCCGCCGTTCAGCCCGCGGTCACACCGCCTGTCGTCCTTGCGTCCGCAGAGTCACCTGAAGGCATCGGAGCACGCGGGCGCCGTGAGGATGGTGAACTTCGACTACCACCAGATGGTGAAGGGGGGCAAGGCGGACAAGCTGCACAGCGTCCTCAAGCCCCAGCTCAGCCGCTTCCTGGAGGACTGCGGCTTCTTCTACTACTCTGCAGAGACCGGCGTCACCAGGTTAGCACGCTCGCTAACGCGCGGATGACCGTCGCTAAACGCTCGGATACCGTCGCTAACACACACACGCATTGTCACTGGCATGCAGTCGTTTGTAGGCATGTCTTTTCCCACACTAGACTCACTTTCCCATGGGTCCTCTCTGTCGACTGACTCCTCCCCCTCTCCTGTCTCAGGTCTCAGAGCGGGACCATCAGAACCAATTGTCTGGACTGTCTCGACAGAACCAACAGCGTCCAGGCCTTCTTTGCCCTGGAGGTGAGAGGACACACAATGTCGCTGTGTGAATGTGAACCGTATTGAACACCGTTGAACAGTCTAACAGATGAGGGAGTGGCACATAATTTTGTCTCATCACTATATTTCATAGTTTATTGTCCAGTATACTGGACATTGGATCCGATTTTGGAATCTGCAGACTGCTAGAATTGATGGCGTGTAATGAATCTCGGTCGTTTACCCGAACGCATTCTCTTCTGCCGTACGTGTGTGTGTGCCTGTGTGTGCCTGTGTGTGTGTGTGTGTGTGTGTTTGCCTGTGTGTGTGTGTGTGCCTGTGTGTGTGCCTGTGTGTGTGTGTGTGTGCCGGCCTGCCTGTGTGTGTGTGTGTGACAGATGCTGCCCAAGCAGCTGGAGGAGATGGGCCTCACAGAGAAGCCCCAGCTGGTGGCCAGGTTCCAGGAGGTGTTCCGGGCCATGTGGTCCCAGAACGGGGACTACGTCAGCAAGATCTACGCTGGCACGGGAGCCCTGGACGGCAAGGCCAAGGTGCACACACACACGCACAACCACACACACACACACACAACCATACACGCACACACAACCATACACGCACACACGCACACACACACACACACAACCACACACACAACCACACACACAACCACACACACGCACACACACACAACCACACACACATAACCATACACATACACACAACCACACACACACGCACACACACACACACACATGTACTAAACGACACACGTATAACGTGCCTCCACACAAATTCACACGGTGTCACGCGATACGCACGGATGCACGTACGCCGTGTCACGCGATACACACTGTTTCGTGATCTACACACACACACAAATACACACCGTGTCATATGAGACGGACACATCCGCTCTATCATACTACGCACACACACACACAGTGTCATACTATACTCGCAGAAACATGCTAACACAGTTAATCAGGTTCAGTCCACACAGGTATGTGGTATGGATGTAGCCGGGTCACTGTCACAGTCACAAGCAGCCAGTGGAACGGGATCTGCCTCCAGTCACACCCCCTGCGTGTTAGCGGAACACAGCAGTGTGACCGACATGCTTCTAGAAGAAAGCTCTGATCCGAGGGGGATGAAGGAAGGTCCACGAGACGTTGTAGTCCCGTCTGAGTGTAGACATGTGCGCCTCTGTCTCTTAACCCCTGTGTGTGTGTATGGTTGTGTGTGTGTGTGTGTGTATGGTTGTGTGTGTGTGTGGTGTGTGTGTGGTTGCTCTTTTCCTCTGCTGTCCTCTGGATCTCTCTCTTCCTGTTCGGTAAGTTGACGAGTCGGTCGCTGTCGTGTATGTGCTAAGCGCCTCTTCCCCTGCCCCCCGCCCCCCCCCTGCCCCCCGCCCCCCAGCCCCCCCTGCTCCCCCGTGCCCGGTGGTTATGTTTTCTCTGGGCCCGTGTGTTGTTTGTTTGTTTGTTTGTTTGTTTGGGTGGGTGGCTGCGTATCGTTTCTTTGCGTTTGTCGTGTGTGTGGGATCGTGTGTTTGTTTGGAGATGGGCGTGTACCGTTTCTTTGTGTTTATGTTGTGTGTGTGTGTGTGTGTGTGTGTGTGTGTGTGTGTGTGTGTGTTTGTTTCTGGACTAATTGCAGTTGACGCTGGTTCTGTGCTCCGCTGACCACTGACACACACACACACACACTTCAGCTCTGGCCTCAAGTTAAGAGCTAAACCTAAAGCAAACTTTAGATTTACCCACCCTGCAATCCCCCTGCCCTGGCATACGTCACGTAAACCGATACTGATCGCACAGGTCTTATTAAAATCACAGGAAATTAAACGTCTTTCTTTTTGTCCCTCATAGATATTACAAAATGCCAGAGAAATGAGTTTTGGCTAACCTCAGGGGGATAGCGTTACCTCGAATGCTCCTTGCCCTTGTTTTCGTAGGAAGTTATTCTTCCCTGAGGAGTAAAGTCGCCCCGCCAAGACAAACAGATCACATTCGTTGAGTAAATGGTTCCGATTATTATTCCGATTATTGCTGAGTGTTCAGGGGAGTTGGACACGTTCTGTTAGGAAGTCCGGGTGAAACGCGACACCCCGAATCTTTGTCTGTGACCACATGACGTCACTGCTTCTTCGGTTCCACCGCAAGGTCTCTCCAATCAACCCCCGAAACACCTCTCTTTATTTACGACGGACAAAACGGATATTGGGAATGACCTGTCCTGTTTTCCCTCCCGAATGCTTCTGGAATCGGTGTGTGCGGGTGGGGTGTATGTGGGGTGTGCGTCTTGGTGAGGGTGTGTTGTCAAGACGTGTGAGGTGGGGGGGGGGTGAGGGTTCCAAGATGGGGGGGGTCCTCATCTCCGGGTGTGTTTCCCTCTCAGGGGGGGGAAGCTGAAAGACGGCGCGCGCTCCGTGACCAGAACCATCCAGAACAACTTCTTCGACAGCTCCAAGCAGGAGGCCATCGACATCCTCAGGCTGGGCTCCACGCTGAACTCTGACCTGGCCGACAAGGCCCGCGCCCTGCTGACCACGTCCAGCCTCTACGGTAGCACACACGCACACTCGCACACTGGCACGTATACACACACACACACACACATGCAGACACACTTACCCCCACCGGGAAAGCAGCCAAATACGTAATGCTAGCCTGACGGACTGATAATTAGTCTTTGACTTTTGAATGTTGTGAACTCGTTCTTTGATGGATGGTTCACAAACGATTCGGTTGGCAGCACACCCCGTTTTCGTCCATATGTTTGATTATAAATGAGTATTAACATGGGTGTGCTGTCCATTAAATCCTTTTATGGACTCGTAGTTGGTGTTCATCACCCTAGCAACAAAACAAATGGTAAACACTCCATTTCTAATTCTTAGCGGTTTCACTTGCAAATGTCTGGCTCAAAATACATGACACTCGCGTTGACTTCCTGTGCCCCACGAGGAGAGGATTATGGGACATTGAGTCCACGCTGAGGGTGACTCTGCAGTTAACCTTGCGGCGCGCGTGCAGAGAGGGCGAGATCAAGGGCTTCCCTCGTTCCTCCTTTAGCTCAGCACATAATCTGCTGTTCGCAGCCCTATCTCTCTCTCTCTCCCGGCACGAGATTAGCACTTACATGACTGGTCTAATGCTGTTATCAGTTTAACCGTTTTGTGTTAACCACGCCCTCTCTCCCTCTCTCTCCGGCGCTCGCTCGCCCTGGGTAGTCACTGAGCCCATCTTACAATCAGGTAGAGTATCTGAACGCCCCCAGTCCGACAGGGCCGGTCCTCTATCCCTCATCCTGTGTGCTAGACACTGTGATGCTCATAGTCATTAGATGATTAAGGTCTCCCATGTGTCCCATATTTCTGTATTTTATATTTTTATTCATTTTATTCATTTTTTATTCATTTTTATTCATTTTTTATTTGTATTTACTTTTTATTTTACCTTTTTATTCTGTTTATTTATTATTTGAAGTGCCCCCGTTCATTTCTTTGTGAGACATTGATTAGAGCATTATTATTTTTATATTTCTTTGTCGCTCATAGATGTGCCCATTGTTTACAAATAAAGTTGCGGCCTACAAACTGGCGCTGCTTTTGTTGTAATACGTTACCCAGAATCCATTGCTGTGCCTTCGTAACTCCACCTGTGTCCACCCATCGACTTGCTGTGTCATTTCGATGTATTTTCATCCTGAGTGGATTTCAAACCTCTTCCTGTAGTATCCTTCACCTCCCTCCCTGTCTCTCTCCCTCCCTGTCTCCCTCCCTGTCTCCCTCCCTCCCTGTCTCTCTCCCTCCCTGTCTCCCTCCCTCCCTCCCTGTCTTCAAACCATCTCATCACCTGTTCTTCCTCTCCGCAGCTTCCCCCCGGGTCTTACTGGGCATGTGTCAGAACCACCACAAGTACACGCGCCCCCGCCGCGTCCGGGTGGGCGTGGGCACCTGGAACGTCAACGGGGGCAAGCAGTTCCGCAGCATCGCCTTCCGCAACCAGACCCTCAACGACTGGCTGCTGGACGCCCCCATGAAAGCGGGCTACCCAGACTTCCAGGGTGAGCTGGAGTCGATGTCAAAATAAAAGTCCAAGTGCATTTCCGTGGATAAATCTGGCCCCGGCCGGTTGATCAGATCAGGTTGTTCAGTTGTACGTGTTTCTCCCTCGCAGACACCAAGGCGAACCCCATCGACATCTTTGCCATCGGCTTCGAGGAGATGGTGGAGCTCAACGCTGGGAACATCGTCAGCGCCAGGTACGTGGGGGGGGGAGAGTGTTGACACGCAGCGGCTTCTTGTGAAACGTCAACAAGAATTTGATCCCTGGGCCTTGTAGAAACGTGTTTTCTCTGCTATTAGACAAGTCATGGCGTTCTTTTCCTCATTCTTTGTCCTCAGTAGGAGAGGAAGAGAGAATCTGCCGAGTGATTCTTTAGTAGGGATGTTAACCCCTTGTTTGCTCCCCTCCTCTCACCCCTCTCCTGCCCTCCCACACTCCTCAGCACCACCAATCAGAAGCTGTGGGCAGCAGAGCTGCAGAAGAGCATCTCGCGGGACCACAAATACGTCCTGCTGGCCTCCGAGCAGCTGGTGGGCGTGTGCCTGTTCATCTTCATCCGCCCCCAACACGCCCCCTATATCAGGTAAGACACGCCCCCTTCACCAGGTAAGACACGCACTCTTTATCAGGTAAGACACGCCCCCTTTATCAGGTAAGACACCAAGGGAAAGTGGATGCAGGGAAGACGAGACCCATCGCCTTCATCTCCCCTTTTCCTTACGCTCTCTCACTTCTTCCTTCGACAGGGACGTCGCCGTGGACACCGTGAAGACGGGCATGGGCGGGGCCACCGGGAACAAAGGGGGCGTGGCCATCCGCATGCTGTTCCACACGACCAGCATCTGCGTCATCTGCTCCCACTTCGCCGCCGGCCAATCACAGGTCAAGGAGAGGAACGACGACTACAACGAGATCACGCGCCGACTCACGTTCCCCATGGTAACCGCCGTCCAACCCGTTTCCTGTTTTGCTTTGTGTCCACGCGCCGTTGAAAACAGGCCTTTTGAGCTGGTAAAATCATGTTGAATCCTGGATATAACCTTTTACATCAAGTTAATCTAACCAAATCAGGTAATTTGACTCAATTTTAGTCTATGGAAAGAAGTGCATATTTGTTTTGTTTGGGTTTCTGTTGGGGGGTAAAAGAACCCTCGTTACTAGGTAACATCCGTAACCCCTCTGGCCCCAGGGTCGCCTGCTGTACTCCCACGACTACGTGTTCTGGTGCGGCGACTTCAACTACCGCATCAGCCTGCCCAACGAGGAGGTGAAGGAGCTGATCAGACAGCAGAACTGGGAGGCCCTGACCACCGGGGACCAGCTGGTGGACCAGAAGAACGCTGGCCTGGTGAGGGGCTGCACACACACACACACACATGCTACACACACACACACATGCTACACACACACCACGGTGGACCAGCTGGTGGACCAGAAGAACGCTGGCCTGGTGAGGGGCTACACACACACACACACACACACACACACATGCTACACACACACACACATGCTACACTCACACATGCTAAACCCCCCTACCCCCCGCCCCCCCCAGGTGTTTAAAGGCTTCATCGAGGGGAAGCTGGACTTCGCCCCCACCTACAAGTACGACCTGTTCTCGGAGGACTACGACACCAGCGAGAAGTGCCGCACGCCCGCCTGGACCGACCGCGTCCTCTGGAAGAGGAGGAAGTGGAACTTTGACAAGACCGGTGAGTCGGGCGGGCGGGGGGGCCCCGGTGTGGGGGGGAGGGGGGAGCAGGAGGGGGAGGAGAGAGAGAGAGAGAGAGAGAGAGAAAGGGGTGGGGGGAGAGAGAGGGGGTGGATAGAGAGGCGAGGGAGGGGGAAAAGGAGGAGGGAGGAGAGATGGGACGGGCGCGGGGGGGGTGGAACAGCAGAAGCTTGTCAGAGACGAGAGGAGGAGACTCACTCGGGGGTGATGCGTGCGTTTTCCCCCTCCAGCCGAGGAGATGGACAGTGCCTCCGAGAGCGACGGGGACCCCCAGGTCCCCTGGACACCGGGGAGCCTCAAATACTACGGCAGGGCGGAGCTGAAGACCTCCGATCACAGGTAACACACACACACACCTCACACATCACCTTCCTGAGCCACAGCCTCAAAGCTTTTGAGTTTGTGGGATCTCAACGTTGGTGTGTGTGTGTGTCGCAGGCCGGTGATGGCGGTGATCGACGTGGACGTGCTGGAGGTGGACCCCGAGGAGCGTCACCAGGTCTACAGGGAGGTGATCGCCCAGCAGGGCCCGCCGGACGGCACCGTCCTGGTGGCCCTGTGCAGCTCGGGGCCCGACGACTACTTCGACGACGCCCTCATCGACGAGCTGCTGGACAAGTTCGCCGTCTTCGGGGAGGTCATCCTCATCAGGTGTGTGTGTAGGGGAGAGGGGGGAGGTGAGGGGTTTAGTGTCAGAAACTCGCTCCCGTCGACTCACCGTTCGAAACCTCTTTCCGTAAACGTACTCGCTTTTTCCGTGAATCCATCGGGTTTGTTGTGGAGTGTGTTCCCACGAGGGCACCAGGTGGGTGGGGGGGGGTGTGAGTCTGGGGCTAACGCGTGTGCCTCTCCCCTGGGGGGACATCTCGGGGGGGTCCAGGTTCGTGGAGGAGAAGATGTGGGTGACGTTCCTGGAGGGCTACTCCGCCCTGGCCGCTCTGTCTCTCAGCGCCTCCACGGTAAGTCCCACCTCCACTGTCTCTCCCCCGTGGAACCCCCCCTGTCCTGGGCCTCGACAGGCCTGTCGTCTTACTGTGTGTGTGTGTGTGTGTGTGTGTGTGTGTCTAGGTCCTGGGCCACGTGATCGACGTGCGTCTCAAGAGCCCCGGCTGGATCAAGAGCCTGGAGGACGAGATGAGCGTGGAGCGGATCTGCGGCACCATTCCCACCTCGGCCAGCTCCTCCCTGCTGGCCGAGGACGCCGACCTGGCCGACGACGACTACGACATGGAGGGTGAGGAGGAGGAGGGGCGGGGAGGAGGAGGAGGAGTGGAGGAGGAAGGATGCGCTCTGCTGGATGAGTCAGCATTTTGTCTGTTTGACCGTTCAAAGGCTAACAAACAGCACTGGCTTTCGTCGATCTTATTATTATTATCATGACCGTTCTCCTAATAGTCTCTGACTCCTCCCCCTCGTGTCAGGTGACGTGGACGAGGAAGTGGAGGAGATCCTTCCCCAGCACCTGCAGCCCGGGGCGGGCTCCTCCGGGGCGGGCTCCTCCCCCGCCCCCTCCCCCCGGGGAAGCCCCTGCCACTCCCCCACCCACGGGGAACCCTCCGCCCCCAGCCGGCCCAGCAGGGCCCCCCCCACGCACCGCCGGGCCCCCACAGGGTAACACACACACACACTGTCTCTCTCTCACACACACACACACACACACACACACACACACACACACACTGAGCCTCAACAAAGTCACATGGCCACACACATACCGAGCTTCTACTAATGGGAATCACACACACACACACACACACACACACTAGTCATGGTTAGTCTAATGCGTTTAGGTAACGTTGCGTGACATTGAAAGCTTGTTTTTGCCCTGTGTTGAACGTGTGGAAGGAGGTCTAAGCCCGGCCGTTTGCAGAAGGGGAAGGAGGGGCTCGGAAGGTGAAGTTTCGGTGTTTAGCCTAGAGGTGCTGTGCTGTGACAGAACCTAGCGTGTGCCTAGCGTGTGGGTTTGAGACTAGCCGTGTGCTGTGTGTCCCTCAAAATCCCTGGCTCCTCTTCCACAAAAAAAAGACATTCAAAAACATCTTTCGTTAGACTGAAATACATTTTGCAGTGTCACAGTCAGATGTTACGTCCTTTAAATGGAGCGTCTCGTAGACACGCCAAAGATCTGTCGGCGGTTGGGAGTGCAGCCAAAGGCTTCGTGTCACCAAATCAGAAATGAGCTCACGTCTGACAGGAGAGTCTCATCCTGGGATGAAGGATGGACCGTCATACCTCTCCTGTCTCTCACTCTCTCTCTCTCTCCTGTCTCTCTCTGTCTCTCTCTCTCTCTCTCCACAGGGTGTCCAGCCGAGTACCAGCCGGGCGGCCCCCCATCCCAGGGAATGGAGCCCAAGCGCCCCCCTCCCCCCCGGCCCAACGCCCCTCCGGCCAGACCGGCCCCCCCGCAGCGCCCCCCGCCCCCCTCAGGTAAAGACCCGGCGACCCCCCACACTCTGCTGTGCCGACGTCCTCCAGACACCACGTCACTGGAGAAGCTAGCCTTTCAAACAGCTAACCCCCCACGGCATTCCTTCCAACCCCACGCACACCTGATTCAGCTCATCCAACCAGCTCGTATCATTATGAGAATCAGGCGAGCTACATTAGAGGGAGAACATGGTGACGGTCAGCTCTTCTGAATCTGGGGTCGAGAGAGGCCCTGCATGCCGTCCGATGGGGGGATCACTGCTTGTTTTGAGCGAGCGAAAGCAAACAGGGGTGCTGTAATGACTTGTTGTTCCTGTTGGCTGTTCTGTGCTCTCTCTCTCCCCCCACCCCCCCCTGCTCCTGAAGGAGAGAAAAGCCCCCTGCCGTACAGGAGAGAGCTGGGAGGTAAATGTTCCTGTGGTAGTCACGTGACGTGCCCGTCCCCCCCAAACGCAAAAACGGACCCTCCCGCGTGCGCGCGTGTGTTTTCGGGATGTCGTAGTCCGAATCGTAGTAGTATCGTATCGGCCGGATATCGTAGTCCGGTCTCTAGCCGTGGTAGGTAGTTCCTTAGCAACCACCCCCCTCCCCCTGACCCAGAGCGGCGTCCACATGAGAACACGCCCGGGGTCCGGGCTTTTCCGTCGCCTAGGTGACCGGAGGTTTGGGGGTCCTGCGCCCATCTTGGTGTTTCCTCCCCAGGTGCTAGCTCGTTGCGGAGCGTGTCTGCGTATCCGTGTTCCCCCCCCCCTTTTCCAGTCACGACGCCATGGCGATGCACTAGGTAAATATTGTCAAACACGGGGGGAGTCAAAGACGCCACTAACTGTCCTTTTCTCTAAGACTTTGAGGATCTCCACGGCCCGTACCTCGGCAGGAGGGCTAGCGAAGGTAACCGAACGCGTGTCGATGTCGTGGGTCTGCGACATAGAACCCCCCATAGAACCAACCAGGAAGTCCTCTGTGGTTTCTAACAGAGCCATAGTTTGTGTTTCGGAGCTGTAGAGGAACGTGTTTGTGACGATGTCGTGGTGATGTAGAAGGCAGCCCCAGGGAACGCTGCCGTAGCCCAGCGCTGCGGTGTGTTCCGGATGAACTCTGAACCGTGGCGGCTTCACGACCTTGTCAGCAGGTCCTCGGAGTGTGTGATGTGTGTGTGGCTGATGGTGAGGTGGTGAAAGTGGTTGGAGAATGTGTGTGTGTGTGTGTGTGTGTGTGTAGGATAGTGTACCCGCTGCACCGTGACGTTAAACTGGCCCAGCTGCTCCCCCTAGTGGTAGGATACTTCCTCTGCTCCTAATATTCCGTCTCATTTCCTTTGTGCTGCCAAGGATCAAAAAGCCCTGCGATGGCTAGGCCAGACGCTGCCGGTGAGTAATGAGGGGGAGAGGTGTGTGTGGGAGGTGTGTGTGTGAGAGAGAGAGAAGTGTGTGTGTGTGTGGGAGAGAGAGAGAGAGAAGTGTTTGTGTGTGGGTGTGTGTGAGACTGAGAAGTGTGTGTGGGAGAGGTGTGTGTGTGAGAGAGAGAGAAGTGTGTGTATGGAGGCAGGATATAAGGTGATTAGTATTCTAGTCATAGCTCTAGTATCTCTCTGTGTCTGGGCGACGGTGTGTGTGTGTATTAAGGGTTCCAACCCTTTGATGACTGCTGTCAATCATGTTTTGTGTTCAAGGTCGAGGCCCACCAGGAGTCGGGGGCGTGCCCAGACCAGTGAGTAACCAATAACAACTCCCCCTCTAACGTCCAACCCTACGAGTCAGGCCACCATGAAAAAAAATATGACTTCATTGTAGAGCCCGACCGATATATCGGCGGGCCGATATTATCGGCCGATATATCGGCGGGCCGATATTATCGGCCGATATTAGGCATTAGCCAAACTATCGGTATCGGCATTTTTTTTTAAATTGTGTTTTGGTTCTAAGGACTTTAAATTTCATATCTTAAGTTTTTATTTGTATCCATTTTATTTATCAGAAACTGCATTATCATATTATTTTTGTGAGGAAATAATAACAGGAGTCAGATGAGCAGTTAGGGAATCGGGCTATTAAACAGAGGGTTGCTGGTTCGATTCCTGGCCGTGTCAAATGACATTGTGTCCTTGGGAAAGGCACTTAGACCTACTTGCCTCTGAGAATGTCCCTTTACTTTGTCGCTCTGGATAAGAACTTCTGCTAAAAGTGACTACATGTAAACTACAAATAACTACTGTTAGGGAAATCAGTTTGTTTTGTTACACGTTTCTGTTTTTTTTATTTTTATATCGGCCGATATCGGAATATCGGATTTTTAAATCACCAAATATTTGTATCGGTATCGGCCTTAAAAATCCTTTATCGGTCAGGCTCTACTTCATTCATTTCCAATACTTGAGTAATTGATCTGATGAGATGAGCTACAGTTGATGTTGCAGTAAAGACTCAAAAGCTGCAACGTCAAACTCCTCCAGCCTCCGTTCTGACAGAGCATCCTAAACCTCTCTCCTCTCCCCCTCGTCCCTCCCAGAACATTCCACCGCGGGCCGGCGTGATCAGCGTGCCCCACCAGGGCCGTGCCCTGCCCCCCTCCCACCCCGGAGCCCCCAGGCCCACCCCAGAGGTGCACCCAGGGGCCCCCCGGCCCATCCCAGACACCCACCCTGGGGCCCCGCGACCCGGCCCCGACGCGCCCGCCAAACCTGTCGACCTGCCCCTGGGTGAGAACACACACACACACACACACACACACACTCTCAAACACCAGCCGTCTCAAGTCTCTCTGTCTTCTGTTTTGACAGCCTTGCAATAACAGCTTTGTTGCCAAGACTGCTGTATAACCATGTCTTCTTCCCTCCTCCTCCAGGCCCCCCGCCCACCGCTGCCCCTCCACTGAGGCCCCAGGCTGCCACCTCCTCCCCCATGCAGAACCCCATGGTCCCCCAGGCCACCTCCTCCCCCATGGTCCCCCAGGCCACCTCCTCCCCCATGCAGAACCCCATGGTCCCCCAGGCCACCTCCTCCCCCATGGTCCCCCAGGCCACCTCCTCCCCCATGCAGAACCCCATGGTCCCCCAGGCCACCTCCTCCCCCATGGTCCCCCAGGCCACCTCCTCCCCCATGCAGAACCCCATGGTCCCCCAGGCCACCTCCTCCCCCATGCAGAACCCCATGGTCCCCCAGGCCACCTCCTCCCCCATGCAGAACCCCATGGTGCCCCAGGCTGCCCCCGGCCTCCAGCACCAGGCCCCCCCCGCGCATGCAGCCCAGCATGCAGGCCCCCATGCTGCCCCAGATGGCCCCGGGCCCCCCCCCAGGCGGTGTCGGCCACTGGCGTGCCCCTCACCCAGGGCCTGTCCTCCCCCAAGCCCCCGCCCCGCTCCCGTTCCTCCCACGGACTGCCACCAGAGGGCGGTCCCACAGCGGCCCCCCCAGCCCAGGTCAGTACCTACACCCACCCCCCCCACCCCCCTCTTCTCCTCCATTCTCTCCTCAGGGAACGTGCGTTCCGTTAAGTGGACAAATATGGAAGCGATGTTTTTTTCCGCCGATAGACCGCGTTAAGCGCAAGCGTGTTTCTCCTCGCCCCTCTGTCGCTCTCTTCTCTGCTTCTCTTCTTCTCCTCTCTCTCTCTCACCCCCCCCTCTCCCCCTCTCTCTCTCTCTCTTCTGCCCCCACCTCTTTCCATTCAGTTCTTCTCTCGTAGCTTGTCATAGATAATGTTCTTGGTCTATCTGCTATGTCTGTCCCCCTCTGCCTCTTAGTCTTTCTCCCTCTCTTTCTCTCTCTCTCTCTCTCTCTCTCTCTCTCTCTGTGACCCTCTATCTTCCTCTCTCCCTCTCCCTCTCTCTCTGTCTCCCTCCCTCCCTCTCTGAGTCTGATGCATGTGTCTCTCTCTCTTTCTCAAGCCGGAGCAGCCCTCAGGGTGACAGGTATTTGATCTATCCACCCACCCACCTCCCCCCCCCATCCTCTCCATAGCCCCGTGACGGCTCGTGACTGTAACACACACATCCCCCCCTCCCTCCACGTGTCTTTCCTCCGTTGTTCTCTTGAGTTCTTCTCCTCCTCGGTGTGTCACCTCATCGTCAGCCTGGTCCCAGTGCGTCCAGTCTGGAAGGCTCGTGGATCCATTGAATTCACGATTTTATTTCATAACTTTATTTATTATAATTTTTGCTCAGTTGTGGATCCTCTGTTTGCTCGTTTTTGTTGTTGCCCAACATTCAAATGTCCTCTCGGGCAATCCTCAGTTTTGACGTTGACGTTCTGTTATCATTTCTTTCATCGATGGTCCCCTCATATGTGCGCCGCTTTGATCTACATTCCAAAGTAGAACACATATTTAATGGCCATATTGTAATTTTTTTGATCATTATTTTATGTCTTTATCAAAGATGTTGTGAATGTGTCCAGTGTCTGGAAGCTAGAAGTATGGCGCTTTCACTGGCTATCATTTGTTCACCCATAGTCTGTGTTACTGTTATTTGTGTAAATACTAAATCAGAAATAGATAGATTCTGTCTGTATATATTTTGTGTTCAGCCATAGAAACTAGCTACATTCGTCATAGATAAACCTGTAACCTGTTTATGTGACTACCAACACCAACTACCAATTATATTAACTCGTAGATAGCTGTCAATCAAGAGAAACCTCAAGTTAGTTCTGTGTGTTTCAGCCTTGCCTCTGATTGGTCTCTCTCATGCTGCTTCCTCCCCCTGCAGACCAATGGGATGAACGGAATCCATAGAGAAGCACAATGGAAGCCCGCCCCTTTCGACACGCCTGACCCGCTCTCCTCCTCCGCCTCCTCCTGGCTCAACACCCAGTCCCTCACCCGGGGCACCTCCCTGCGGGCGCCTCCCTCCGCGCCCGGCCCCTCCTCCTCCTCCGGGACCCTCCCCTCCTCCTTCTCCCTGGACTCGGCCCTTCTCTCCGCCCTGCTCGGGCCCGCCTCCCACTCCTCCTCCTCCTCCGGCTCCTCCCTCTCCGCCGCCCCCCTGGCCCCGTCCCTCCTCCCCCCTCCGCCTCTCCCGTCCCGGAGCCGCTCGCAGGAGGCCCTGCTGCGCGTCTCCCCCAACCCCTTCCTGACGGAGGCGGTGCCGGCCCGGCCCAACAGCACCAACCCCTTCACGGGCCCTCTGGCCCAGCAGAGCCAGCAGCGGCGCTCCCTCACCCCCGACTTCCAGGCCCAGGCGCGGGCCTCCGGGCCGGGCCTCCAGAGGACCATGTCTGCCTTCGCCCAGCCCCTCCTCGTCCCCAGCCCCGCCCCGGCCTCGCTCCCTACCCTGACCCCCGCCCCGGCCCCGGCTCCTCCTCGCCCTCTCAGCAGAACCATGTCCCTCTTCACGCAGTCGTCCCCCCTCCTCCTCCCTGCCTCGGCTCCTCTCCCCCTCATCCCGGCCCCCGCCCTGCCAGCCGTGGCCCCTTCCACCATCCCCGCCCCCCCGGGCGGCGCCCACCCCCAAAGCAAACGCCACCAGTGGGTCACCTTCGACGAGGAGTCCCCGTTCCCCCCCTCCCAGACCAAAGCTCCGCCGGCCGCCGCCCCCATCTTCCCCTCCGGCCCCTCGCTCCCCCAGACCCAGACTCTGTTCCCCTGCTCGGGCTTCGACTCGGAGCCCGGATGGGGCTCCTCCTCCGCCGTCCCCTCCCTCCCTCCTCCCCCCGTCCCAGCCAGGACTGTCCCCGGCCCCCAGCCCCAAGTCCCGGCCCGACCCAGCGACGGCCTCCTCTTCCCCAAGGAGTTCACTGAGAGATAGGACCCCCGCCCCCCCCACCCGCCGTGTCATGTACAGAGCATATCTAGATGTATAGAACTATGATGTGTGTGTGTGTGTGTGTGTGTGGTTTGTACAAAGGCTAATGTATTTACAAAGTCAAGAGTATTTCGCTTCCAAATCCCCCAAAAAAGGATATATTTCTCACCTTTAGAGCAGTGGGCACCAAACGTGTGTTGGGTCCTGTTAAAGGCGACCCCCCCCTCCCCCAACATCCCCCAGCTCCCAACTCGGATATGAACAATTGTGAATATAAATGGTTCGGATTTTATTTTTGTTCTTATTGTCGTTGTGTGGCCCGGAAACATGTGCCTGTGTCTATATCGTTGTGTCAAGTCTCTATCTATGCGCACAAATGTGGCTGAAAACCTCCTGTGCAATATCGCAAAAACGTATCGCACTCCCGCGTAATCACCATGACGACCACACTCACCCCTCGAGACGCCGCTGTCAAGTCAGCCGGCCCTAGCCCCGTCCTTCCTGTGAGAAAGTCTCACTGTCCCCACTGCTTATTCTACGCAGGATGCTCGCTTTGCTTGGGAATCATTTGGGCCACAAAACTCTTATTTCCTGCTAAGAGACTCCTCCCCCTTCCACCCACCCACCCACTCACAGACCACTACCCTGCCCGGGCTTACGTTCCCAGTCTGTTGCAGTGTGTCGGCATGTCTCACCCCAGCCACTAGGGGGCAGTGTGGTTCCTCAAGAATGTAAAGTGACAGTGCAGCGGCCCCGTCCTCGTCATTGCTCCCGTGTCAGGGGGGGGGGAGGGACGGGAACGCAATGTGAAGACGAGACGTTGTTACGACCAATCACAACCGTGAACCTCCACCCACATGACCAGTGGTCAGGATCTGATCCCAGACCAGGCCCACGTCCGTCTCCCTGATCTCCATGTGTCTGTAGACCCGACGTGCTCAGCTGGGTGAATCGCTGTGTGGTCCATTTCTTCCAGTACACAGCGGTCGCGGCGACCGTGTTTTGCGAAGACGCGAGCGTGTGTGTGTGTGCCCACTTGAGGGCCCCGTGCTCTCGCGACAGGGAGCTCATGGGAGCTGGCGAAGGCCCCAGCCCTCATCCTCCTCCTCCACCTCCCTTCTCCTCTGTGTGTTTAGGACATGGTAAACCAGTGGTTTGGTCCATTTTTGATCCAGAGCTCGGAACTTTCCGGCACTGTAAATTCTGAGAATGTCGTGTTGCTTCTGTTCAGGTGAAGAGGTGGTGTTGTCGAACACGTCTTCACCGGCCCCACGAGGCGGAATCGAACCCCAGACATATCTGACGGGGGACAATCGCGGGCGGCTTCTGTGGCGTGTTACAACGTGTTATTCCGCTTTTTAACTTTTAATTTCTCGCGAAGACAAACAATTTTTTTTTCCTTTTTCCAACAGATGTAATTCACGATGAATATTTATTATCGGTACCGTGGTGAAAGACGTACCCGTGTCGTATTTGAGTTGTGTTGTCCGTCGTAGGCGTGGTGTGTGTGGTGTGTGTTCTGTGCGTGAGTGTGTACAGTGTCGGTGGGGAAGCGTGTTGTTTATCACAGTTTTCCACCTAAACGTTCCTCGATGACTTCTCTAAAGTATTGGAACGTATCCACGTGCGTTTGATTTGCCTCTGGGCTCTGCGCAGACGAAAGAGACCCACCGGGTCTCAAAGCAGTGAGCCAAATCGGATGCAACCGACGAGTTCACACTGTTGGACAACGGTCATCGACCCAGATCTGTCACAGTTCACTCAAACGAACAGTTATTCATATTTGAGCTTCTCTGTCTTCTCCTTATGCAGGGGGAAACAAACATGTATCTTTGTATGGTTTCACACTGGAAGACAAACTTCTCATTAGTATAATGACACTCGGAAATGAGGGGACGTATCCAACCACGACCCAAACCCCCCCCCTCCCTAAAATACCGTTTAAATGCGAGGTGAGGCTGATCTCCACAGCTCAGCCATACCGCTTTCTGGTGTCTCTCGTCATGTGTCGGAGGTGAGCGTTGATATCCAGGCCTCTCCTGCGTTACGGTCTTCCCTGACCTGTGATTGGTCCCCTCCACAGTCCCTGACCTGTGATTGGCCACCTCCACATTCGGAGACACTTGATGGTGGACGTGGGCACTTAAGCGTTCGCCCTGTCTGTTGTGTGTGTGTTGAAAGGTGTTCTCGTCGAAATCCATTGACACACAATGACACGCAATTGTCACGAAACCATATGGAGTATCTAACCATGTGGTGGGATGTCATTAGTTTTCTCCTGAGAGCGAGTTTCTCAGTGCGTGACAGGGGGGAGGGGGGTGTGGCATTGGCATGTCGGGTAGGTCCAACGCGGTGGTTTTGTGCGAAGAGCAGTATGAAGAAACTCAACCCCTCCCCACACGCCCCCTTCGACTTGAAACGCGCGCGTTCCGTACCAGCTCGAGGAGTTCCGCTTGTCAGAACGGAGCCAGGTAGTCCAGGGGAGGGTCAGAGATCAGAGTCTTAAAACGCCAGCTAACTAACGCTTCTCTCGTGCTTTGTCCAAACCACGTACCAGCTGTGTCGTCACTGCAATCCAAGGCTCTGGGTTGAGACTGTTGACACTCTAAGGCAGTACACTGTAAAGCAAGTGGATGATGTCTGCCTGCGTACAAACTTGTATTGGTAATTGGAGATGATGTAACCACTTAAAACACAATTATTATGCTATTGAGACATGTGCAGTAAGTAGCTGAAGCGTTATCTGTAGAAATTTAGCCAGCGCTTCGTGTCATGTTGAACAAGAGATTTTATAGGAAACAAATGTACTTCTTTGTGAGGTGGGTGTCCCTTTATAACTCATAGTAAAGACAATTGTGTGTTGTTGACCATATTCTGTGTGTATTAAAGAAAACAGAAAATTGCAATTCATGTATTAGTATGAAAAGGTTCTGTAATTTCAGTGCACATCGTATTGCACAATTCTGTATTAAGCAATTTGTGTTGTATGTATGCAATAATAAATGTAAATTTACCTGAATGTTGCTGTGTTTTGTGTTTTCTGCAGCATGTTGAACTTAAATAATGTATTGGGTTACTGGTCAAAATGCACTTCAAACGCATTACATTACATTTTGGGCTAAAGCAAAACGTCAGATCCAAATCCAACACTTACACAAAGCCTGTTTAAGGAGAGCCTTGCCACTCATTAAGGCCCCATTGTACCGAAATTTTGTTGCAGTTCCACCAGAGTTCCACTGGGAGTGATCGCGGTCGAGTGCAGAATGAATGGGAGTCTATGGAGCTAAACGGCTACATTTGTCTCTTTCACCTGATTGTCGTTGGGAAATCTCAGATTTTATTGTAGTTTTTGCATGTTCAACATGGATTATAGGTCGAAAATTGGATGAGCGAGTACTTATGTCCTTTCGATTTCTTACAGGGTGAGTCGGCCCATAACACGCTAGCATTGAATGCTGATTGGTTAGTGATGGACTGACTACGACCAGAGATCCCGCTTGATGGCATCCGAAGTGGAATCATAATGTCAGAGCATTAGCAAGAATGGATGTAACTAACAGGGAATAAGAAATTGATCGACAGAAGTACGAATGCAATAGCCTGACAGAGTTATGTGCACCAGGACAGTTGTTTAGCTATCGAAGCAGGTAGCAAGTAGGCCTACTTATGCAAAAGTATAAATTGCGTGTTAAGGGGCACTGTTTCTACAGCGCCATTGGGCTGCGCTTCAATTCCGCCATCTAGTGGTTTAAAGTGTGAATTAGTGCAGTTCTCACAGTAAAGCACTAGATGGCGATGGTAAAGCGCAGCCCTATGGAAGGGGTTTCGACAGGGCCATTGGGCTGCGCTTCAATACCTATCAATATCTATCTATCTATCTAGAGATCATACATGATCTCTCCTCTGCTTTACATTCCTCTCCTCTCTTCTCCATCTATCTATCCATCCATCCATCCATCTATCTATCCACTCTATCTATAATCTATCAATCTATCTATGTATTGTGGCAACCAAAGGGGCGCAGCTAAGGCCGCACAGCACAGCACTACTCCAAAGCACGGGTTGTGATATGCCCAAAGCAGGCGTTTATTTTTGGAATCAACCAACAAAAAATAACTAAAGAAATTAAGCTGTGTAGCTCGTTGTCTCTGGTGGGGGCGGATCCCGGACATACCTTCCCCCGATCACCTGACCCCGGGCTTGCCGGTGCCGCTGTCCAGGGTGCTGCGCCCTTGGGTTGGCACAGTATCTTCTATCCATCTATCTAGTTATCTATCTATCTTCTATCAATCTATCAATCTATCATCTATCATCTATCTATCAATCTATCAATCTATCAATCTATCATCTATCTATCTTCTATCAATCTATCAATCTATCAATCTATCAATCTATCAATCTATCAATCATCATCTATCTATCTATATATTATCTAATCTTATCTATCTATCTTCTATCTAGAGATCAGACATGACCTCTCCCTCTCCCCTCCCCGTCCCCTCCTCTCCCCTCAGGCAGGTGGCCCTCTCTACTGGTGACTGTCCTCCATGCAGCCGAAGCAGAAGGCCCTGGAGAGAGCTTCAGAGATCCCCCTGAAGAAAGCTTTGATGGACTTTGTCTCCTTCTTCTCCTGTCCTCTGGAAATGGAGGACTCACCAAGGTCTGGACCTGGACAGGAAACACCATCACACAACAGGATAAGACATTACACAGAACTTCAGCTCTGTGACCTCTCACTTAAAAAGTGTGTGTGCGCGCGTGTCTGTGTGTGCGCTTCCGTGTGTGTGAAATGGTGGGAATCCCAACTAAAGTGGAAAAGCCTAAATGAGCCAATGTGCAGTCAGGATCTTACATTCAAAGATGAGGGGAGCCACTTTGTTTGACCTAAATATCCTGCTTCTCTTTCTGCCCATGGCAGCCTCAGTCTGTCCATCCTTGAGGGACGTATTTTCTTTCTTCTGGGTTTGGAAGTGAGAGAAAAGACACACAGATCCATTGAGATTGTCACATGTCGTCAGTTCTACCTAGTGCCAGTGTGTGGTGTTGTTTTCAGCTTACCGGTGTGAACAATTTTGGGAGGATGGGAGGGTCGGTCTTTCCGAGCGGCCCCAGATGTGCCTCTGGGCTGGGGGCCCGAACCATGGAGCCCCTGGAGTGGAGGGCTGGAGGAGGATTGGGAGGATGTAGAAGAGGATTGGGTCCCACTGGCCTTTACCAAGCCAGACTCCATCTCAACTCCTTCACGGTCATCGTCACCATCCCGTTTTCTTGCATCACAGTGACGATGACCAGCAGGATCTTCAGAATCCTGCTCCTTCTCCTCCTCCTCGTCCAGGTCTGGGTTCGGGCACCCATCTTGAACCCTGGCCCCAGTAACAGTCCTTGTCCCAGTCATGGTCCAGAGTCATGTCCTCCTCCTCCTTAGAGGAGTCCTGGTCCTCAGTCAAGTCCTCATCCACCCTGAGCAGTTTGGAAAACATGGCCCCAAGATGGTGCATGAGTTTGGGCACCAAGTCGTTCTGGCAGTAGTTAGGTCCATACCCTCTGGTCCAACAGAAGTAGGACGTATGGTTCCTCTCAGATCTCAGTAGATCAGTACACAAGCTCCTCTACAGAAACATGAACAGAGAAGAAGAGGGCGAGGTGGAATGTTCTGAAACTGATTTAGGACCCACAGACCCTTACCATACTGTAACTCAGAGCTTATATCCGATGTCTTAACACTGAGAAACATAGTATCTCTGACATGAATACTTTTGTTCATGCCGTTGAATTGACACACTCAAATGATGACTTCCTGGGGTGTATATTCCTCCAGTCTCACAGGGGAGAGGAATACACACATTAGGCAGCCAGGCTGTCACATACATAACAGGAGAGAGGGGGTCAAGAGAACTACCTCCCCCTGAAAGGAACCAGCCACCCCATCCATATCCACTATGTTTCCATAGGGACCAAATAACCCAGGACTGAACCACTCATCATGACATCATCATCTCAACATTCCGGAACGTTGCAGCAAATTTGCAGAAAAACAACTGAGATAATGACTGGGTACGTGTGAGTATTTGTGTGTTTGTGTGTGTGTGTAAAGGTTAAGGTAAGATGGCTCTTACCCCAGTCCAAATGACCACAGGGCCACAGTAGAGGGGGCTGAACTCCCAGGGCAGCAAGGGTCCGCTGGTCATCTGAAACACATGACACACGGAAACCTATTCAAACCCATTTGTCTACCTAGTAACTAAACAGCTCATCACTTGAACTGACTTACAGTCTGAGTGGAAAGCTGAAGACACTGAAGCTGGGGCCTTTATGTCGGCTTGTGAAAATTAGGTGTTTGACTGCCCTGCACCCCTGTGACCCTTTGATATGTATTTTATGACTTTGTTTTGGCATAGAGATTCATATATAAATACATGGTGTTGAGCAGTGTGAGTCTTCCATAATGTTGACTCTTTGAATTTGTACTGAATGATGTTACCTGTTGTCTGAGTGTCAGGTCCTCCAATGGCCTCGTCCCAGCCCGGGTGAGGTAGATCTTAGGAATGTGATGTAGCCAAACTGCGGCCGTGAAGAAGGTCTGTGACAGTGAACAACAGGAGACTTTATCTTCACCATATTTGTCCAATGGTGACTAATACTGGGCATCTAAGACAGGGGGTTTCTCAACCTGAAGACTGCAGAATGTGGACTAAGATTATAGACGGTGGAATGAGAGAAGGTGATTAGGTTACCAGAGTGTCCAGAGATGTTAACTCTGTCATTAACAGCTTCCCAGCACGAGTCAGCTGAACAACATCAGGCCTGGATGATGGAGCCTTCATGGCAGAGAGAGAATCTTAGCGATTGTGTAATTTTATAGACTACATTGTCAATGTTTTAAGAAGACATTACTAAGCTTTTGTCATTTGCCCATGTTCTCTGTGAAAACTTTATGCGCCCCCTCAATCTCTTAGCTCCAAGACAGAGGAGAACTTACAGGACGCCACACTGGCATGTACAGCAGCAGAGGTCCAGACAGAGGGCTGAACAGAGGCAGCAGCAGCTCCTCTTCATCCTCCGTGACCTGAGGAGGAAGAGGACAGTCGAGGAAGTTTTTAATGACAGTCCAATATGAAAATAGCAACCATAGTCAACATTTCCCCCACCAGAGATGTACTTCCCCCTTGGGTCCAGTCAGTCATCATCACAACATTACTGTGTCATGATGACCTACGTGTGTGTAGGTCATCACACACAAGATCAAATAATTTGGCATTTTAAATACAAATGTTTCGGCCTATAAGATTGCGTTACATAAATCAAATGGGCATCAAAAAACAGTAATATGATGTGATCAGTAGGTTTTGTTGCTTAACTGTACAGTTGTCCTTTTCTAAGGGGATCCAATCCAGTTCCTGGTAGCTCTTTGTCAGATCATGGTGCCTAACACATCCATTAGCTGACAATGAACCTTCTGAAAGTTTAAACAGAAAAAGGCATGGAGTTAGTACTGTATCATGAATTGGGTTTGTTAACCAACAACTTAGTTGTCCAAAGGCTCCTTCAAACACTTACCAGACTCTGTGTCGTCATGTGCCGTCATCTCTTCCATTCCGATACAGGTCAGTGGGGATAAAGCACGAAAGAATCCTTTCTTCTTTTTCCCCTTTGCTTGTTTGGATCTCTTCTCCTTAAAGACCACTGAGTAACTTTGGGCTTGACCCATGTCTAAGTTTGTCTCAAGAAAATCTCAAGACTTCAGCCAAGGCAGGTGGCATGGAGGGGCTACAGCCTGCAGCCCCCCATACCCCTCAGAGAGCTCATCTCACTCACCTAGCTGTGTCTTACTCTTGGTCCTGTTGTCTCTCTTGTAGTATAGATAGTCTTCACTCTCCGGTGTCAATCTTCTAATGAGTCTGTGCGCACCTGTTTATATAGCCCTTCTGAGCCATTGTGACATCACAAGGCAATCATGGTCTGGGTGATGATGTCATAATGCAGTATGCAAATCATGGTTTTAGTGTTCCAAGTGCAATTTTTTGTTGCTCTGGTCCCATGTATATAATAATAATAATTCACAAACATACTGTAGGCCTATATACACAAACACATTGTATGTACGCACACACACACACAGTCACATACTCACCCCCACTATATACAATCCATCCAGTTTCCAAGATGTTAAGTCATTAATAAAATGTTTAATGTACAGCTTGTGTTCAGTATGATAGTATGATATTGAAGATACTACTGCAACACTACAGTACACTACAAATACGAGTCAAACCGCCCCAAATAGGATGACTTGCTCACCTCCCCCCAATACAAAGACACGCTCCTCCAAATGGACAACGACATAACATTAACTCAAAACCACATTACATGCACCAGGACAGTTGTTTAGCTATCGAAGGAGGTAGCAAGTAGGCCTACTTATGCAAAAGTATAAATTGCGTGTTAAGGGGCACTGTTTCGACAGCGCCATTGGGCTGCGCTTCAATTCCGCCATCTAGTGGTTTAAAGTGTGAATTACACGTGCAGTTTTCACAGTAAACCACCAGATGGCGATGGTAAAGCGCAGCCCTATGGAACAGGTTTTTAAACGTTGAGTTACAATAATGTAATGTTTTCCATTTGGGAGTTGACTCGTATTTGGGGGGAGTGTTTTCATTTGGGGGATGCACTCATATTAGGGGGTGTGCACTTCAGGGCCACCGTAGTTTTCCACCCATCTTTCTTTCCCAAACTGGCACAACCAATCTGGCGCTTTTATTTTGAAATTTTACGAACAAAATCATTACCCGGAAGTACTGCTAGACCAGTAGACACTCGCACAGATATTTTGGCTGTGCCTCTGTTCATCTTCGTGCTGTTGGAGCTAATGCCTACAAGTGTTGTCGTAAAAGGAAACACATTTTGGTATAATCAGGACTAAAACAATACAAACGTAATGTATTCCTTCATGCACCAGTTTATTTATGGGTATTGCTATTTATTCTTTCTCGTTCACACTTTTGCTAAGTTCGTACTTTCACTTTCTCTAGAAATGGACGACATCGACTGGGGGTCGGCTGTAGATGAGGAATTGACAAAGTAAGCGATATGAAACGCGTACAGCTAGATGTACAGGTTGCTAGTGATGTGAAAGCAGGAAGTCGCCTGTCAAGTAGCTAACTTTCACTGTTTTGGTCCGCAGTGCTGCAGGATTCGACGAGCAAACGTGGTCTGACCCCACCACTAAGTGGTCTAATGGCTTTAGCTCGACTGCTGTTGAGGAGATCGACACATTTGCCGGCGGAGATGGACTCAACGTTCCTCACACAACCCAGGAAGGGTCGGAAACACAAGGAACAAGGCATTCAGGTAACAGTCTGGACTGACTAGACTGTTAAAGCATCTGTATGAACTGAAACATGTCAACAAGTCACCCAGTGTGATCGCGTCCCTTACAGACAGAAGACTGGACCACAGAGAGAGAGGTGAACACGGAGCCAAACTGGGAGTCATTGATGGTATGTCGACAGCCACATGAAAGCACGATACTGAAAATCCCCTAGAAATTGACCTCCTGTACTATATCCTGATGGGTCATGGCATTACATGTCCAAAAGCAAAGAAACCACGCGTACAATGTCACTTTCCTTCACGCATTTCTCCGTCCTTTCTCCTTGTTTCCCCCCCCCTCCCACTTGTGCTGCCCCCCCCCCTCTCCAGCGAGCTGTGGAGGCCTGCAGCTCTGACCTGGCCAGGCACTACGAGGAGCTCCAGAAGCAGTACAAAGACGAGGAGGCCGAGCACGGCGGCCGAGTCGACGGCTTGAAGCAGAAGAACGAAGAGAGCAGGCGCCAGCAGCAGGTGTGACGTCGCACTCGGTCGCCCCCCCGCGTCGTCACGGGGAACGGCCGCGAGCCGCCACACCGACCCGTTGTATTTTGTGCCTCCTAAGAGCTTTTGAACCGTGTTTGACATTTGTCGTTTTTGTGTGTGGGGGGGGGTGGTCAGGCCGTTTTGGACAAGATCGAATCGGTGCACGTGAAGCTGCAGCTGAACTGCAGCAAGACGACCCGCAAGAACTTTGCCGTCAAGAAGCAGGAGCTTCATGCGGAGAGAAGCAGGATGGAGGAGGAGAAGAGCAGGTAGAGGAGGAGGAGGAGGAGAGAGAGACACGCAGAGACACAGAGAGAGAGAGAGAGACACACACACACACACAGAGCAGAGAGAGAGAGACAGAGAGAGAGAGAGAGAGAGACACACACACACACACACAGAGAGAGAGAGACAGAGAGAGAGAGAGAGAGACAGAGAGAGACAGAGAGAGACACACACACACACACACACAGAGAGAGAGAGACAGAGAGAGAGAGAGAGACAGAGAGAGACAGAGACACACACACACACACACACACACACACAGAGAGAGAGAGAGGATCTAAGTGCATAACGTGTGTGTGTTGTTGTTGTCAGACTGACCCAGGAGTTAGAGGACACCAACAAGAAACTGAGCCTCCTCACGGAAGAACAAAGCGAGGAGAAGTAAGAATCTTTCACGGTGCAGTCAGTCAGCACTCGAACCTGGCCACCCAAACCAGGTCATGTGACCCTGACCCTGTGCCGCCCCCTGCAGGCAGACGTGGGCGCAGGAGCTGTCCGAGCTCAACACGGAGATGGGGCGCCTCCGCAGAGAGGCCGAGGAGGCCGGCCTCGCTGCCCTGAGGGACGAGGTCAGTCCGAGGTCAGGCCAGTCCCGGTCTGAATCCCCACTCCCTCCACACACACACACACACACACACACACACTCAATCCATGTCTGATACACAGTGAGTCATATACTTGTAACTATGAGACGGACTTCCTATCCACGTTCGCTGTATGCTCAACAGATGGCTGCCTTGGAGACGTACAAGGACGTGACCTTGTCACGAGTGCACGATTGGTTGAAGGAAGCCAGGCAATACATCGACACCATCCGGTAACGTAACCACGCCGACCTCGGCCCCAGTTTTGAAACCGTGTCGCCGTGTCCAGAACCCTCCCCGTGTTTAACCGAGCGCTCCGTGCCCTCAGGATGGACCCGTCCAAGCAGCACGAGAGGCTGAGGTGGGAGCAGATCCAAGCGGAGGTGCACGGCAGTCTCATGGACCTCCAGGTGAGGATCCCGAGGGACCCCCGCGTGAGGCATGTCAGTCTTGTCAAGTGCTCCCCCTAACTCCCTCCCTTCCCCCCTCGCCTCGCCTCTCTGTCTCCTCCCAGAACCAGTTCAAGGATCATCTTCAGCTGCTGCAAAGTGGCCACAAGCTGGAGAGCCTTCCCAAGGTCAACCTGCCCGACCTTCCCCACATCCCTACGGTGTGTGTGTGTAAATGTGTGTGTGTGTGTGTGTGAATTGGTGTGTGTGTGTGTGTTTCTGATGGCTCCTCCCTCTCCTCTCCCAGGTGGAACTGGTGATCAGTCAGATTGTCATGTCACCCAGACCCCCCATGCAGCATTTCCAGATGGGACCCCCCATGGGGATGCCCTTCGCCCCCCAGCACCTTCCCTCCTTCCCAGCCCCTGCCCGGGTGACCCCTCCCCTTGCCCCGTCCCCGTCCCCCACCCATTCCCCTCTCCCGATGGCGCCCCCCAGTGGCGCCAGCCTCCCGGCGGTGCCCCCTCCCTCCCAGCCCTCTGCCCAGTCCTCTGCCCAGCCCTCTGCCCAGCCCCCCCCGCCCGTCGGCAAACTGGACAAGCTGCTGGAGAAACTGGGGGCCAGGTTTCCACACTGCACCAGGTGAGCTACGGGCACCCTGGGTTACTAAAACACCATCTGCACTCGTGCCATCAGGGATATAGTGTCTGACGTCGAGCGACTTCACCTTTCCTCCCTCTCTTTTGCCTCTCTCCCCTCCTTTTTACACGTCTCTCCCTCCTTCCCTCTCCTCTCTCCCTCCATCCCTTTCTCTCTCCATTTTCACTTATCTCCCCCTCTCCTCTCTCTCCCTCCCTCTCTACGTCTCTCCCTCCCTCTCCTCTCCTCCGTCAGGGCCCAGCTCATGTCTGTGTTGCAGCACATCAAGGTGTCCCGCGGCACCATGGCCGGCATGTCCTGGAGGAGTCAGCACCCAGCAGGTGGCGCTGAGGCTGGAACAGAACGAGCGAGCGGTGAGGCGGTGTCGCGCGGAAGAGCACGTAGGCACGCGTACGCCGGTCTGGCCCCGAGTCTGACTTTGAACCTGAATGTTCACAGCTCCCAGGACCCACCGGGCCTCCTTTCGCAGCCAGGGGCTTTCCTGGCCCGCCAACCCCAATCCAACGCCCCCCGGGCCCCATCCAGAGACCCATGGCCCCTCAGCAAAGACCCGCGGTAGCGCAAGTCTTCAACACCAGACCGCCTCAGGTACACACTCCTCACAGCCTGTAGACTATTAAGAGTTAGATCAGAGAAATACATAACTGACAGTATTATATGGCAATACCTTCAGTTCGGTATCTGGCATCCAAAGGTAGCATCGCACACACTTGTTAATGCATTAGGCATGCTATCTCTACTAATATATCTCAATATCTCCAGTATGTCCGACCTGATGTTCTGCTCCTGTTTCCCCCCCCACGCGTCCAGCCAGCGTCTCACAGCAGTCGTAAACTGTGTCTCATGTGCCAAAACCAAGTGGAGGCAGTCAATCAGCACGTCATGAGCTGCAATCACACCGTGCACAAGGAGGTGAGCCCCTGTACTCTGTGTGATGTCACCATCACCGTGGATACCCGTTTGCAAAAAAATGGGGGGGAAAAGATGTGTTGATTGTTTTCTTCTTCTCTGGTTTTTAGTGCATCAGTGTGTGGCTGCAGTCCAGCAAGAACAACTCCTGCCCTTTCTGCCCGGCGAAATGAAACGGGCCTTGAAAGAGAGAAATGAAACATTCCCTTATTTTTTTTTGACTGATGAATAAAGACAACTTGATCCCGAAGGTCCACACTGGTTCAGAGGGATTTTACTTACTTGAGATCAGCTTGTTTTTGCTTCTTTTTTTATCGAAACCCTTTACATTTTGATCTTTACATGTTTATATTAAAATCTACACAACGTGGTGTGTTCATTTGAATTGCATATAAATGGGTTTTCTTTTGTTATCATTTCATTTTCCTTCCTGATGGGTCGTTCAGTTTCACCAAAGCTCAAAGCCCCCTTCTTCATGCCGCCCGAGGCGGCGTGGTGTAGGCCTAGTCTACGTGATACGCAGGTATACGCCGTTTACCCACTAGGAAAAGCCAAGGATTTCCGTATACCCACTTACAAAAGCGCGATGATACGTAACAACATCGTTTTGTGACAGAACGTTCTCGCTTTTATACATAAATTCTCCCAGTCTGTATTGTGAATCAGTGACAATGGGATATTTGGGGCTTCCGTGGCCATACCCTTTGTAAATATATCTGTCCGTCCGTTGCCGTGCCCTGGATCTGACGTGACGTCACTTCAAGTTAATAAGCAGCAAGTTGTTTGGCTCCTGCTGCCTTAAAAAAATACGTTGTTTGGCTCTCATTCTTTGCACGGTCTTTCATTTATCGCAACTACGTAGAGTTTGAACTACGTTTTAAAATAACGAGATATGAAACGAAAACATATCCAAATAACACTACTTCAGTGTTTTTAAAAGTCGGGTCGGAGCTCCCACATTCTCAGATCATGATGACCCGATCGTAAACGTTACCACAGAAAACCAGCAAGAAAATTCTACCGCAACGTTACTTTCACCTTGTAAGTGTCAGTAACTTGATGTCTGTGTCTGAACGTATGCCTGTCTTGTCTGTTTTCACAGATAAGAGACTTAGACTGTTGTTGTTCAATGTGAGCAATTTGATGATGATCTGTGCAACTGGTATGCAGGGGACGTCGTCTTGCAAGTTCCGTCAGAGGCACTGTCGCTCCGACCGGGAGTCGAACCAGCGCCCTCTGGCTTCCCAAGCGCCACCACTACCAACTACGAAGAAAAGCTAGCTCTTCGTCGACGTGGGTGGTGCATTAGCCTACCTACCTGAGGAGTGAGTTTCACCGTTCATTTCGGTTACATCAGCATCAATGGGTCCCCTGTAAGACTTTTTGAGCCAAGAAAGTATGTGACAACATAGACAAGAAGCCATCGCTCTGCCACACAACCAAGGAGGAAATGCACACCTCAGATCCCTGAGTACAAACATATTTGGAAAGCATTCTAGACTACCAGGCTGCCCACCCTTCTCTGTAGTGACTTAAGGCTACATTAAAATAGCCAAAAGAGGATCTGCTGATTTTCTGCAGGGTACTGCGTCAGTGAAGGGGTGTCGATTAAATGGCTCATTCGTGTGAGGTTTTGTTGTGTTCAGGTTAGGTTGCGTTTCTCAAAAAGTTAAATCAGCTGATCTGTTCTCAACTTTAAGTGTTGATTATGTGTGATTATAGTTTAAAATGATTAATTAATGCTCATTTTTATATGATGTAAGTAACGTAAACCAAGGCCGTACCAATGGAGTCAACATTGGGGGGGGACGAAATCTGCTGGGGAGTCTGAAAACGTTTTTATTGGTGGTTGCATTACAGTGGTTGCCTGTCGAAGCATAGCACATTTATATTTTATTTAAATTATGGAATATTATTTCAATATATTAGGGGGGACATTTTGACCAGATATATATTATGATTACGGCCCTGACATAAACGGTAACTGAAGGAAATGACGTCAAAGCACTACTTACTCTGACCGAAACTCTACGATCGCACTACTTTTGGGACAACTGATCATACCATTTATGATGGACATTAAGGTAAATTAACACTTAATCAGGTAAAAACTGTTTGTCATAGAGACTCGACCATTAGACAGCACAGTATTTAACACCGAGATAGTTCAGAAAAGCTACAACGCGAACACGAGAGTACAACGCGTGGTGCTCTTAGAATTAGCATTAGCATTTACCTCGTGAGTCTCATTGTGTCCATCTGTGTCTTGTTTGGTTCTGTGTATTTGGGGTTTGTATTGTATTTATTTATTTGCACAAAATATTAAAAAGGTAATAATAAAAAACGATGGGTAAAACAGGTGAAGGAGGAGGGAAGAAGCGTGAAACGCTTATACGAGGCCCTCCTCCTCTAAACTAAACAAAATGTATAATAATCCATAAATACTAAAACAATCTAATACAAAAACAGGGTTCCTGTTTTGTGTCCAGCCTTTGTCTTGTCCTTACCCTTGTTACCGTGAGTCTCTTGTCTGTTTCCCCTGTTTCACCTTTTTTTGTTACGATGTCTGGCTACCTCTCCCGTTTGGGGCCTATCCCCCACTCACTGTAACAAGTGGTTTGGACCATTTAGCATCCTAAGAGGAATTAATGGCAGAAACAGGCATGCATTGTTGACGTTAGCCCATGATAAACTGTGATAGACAGATGGTTCATCACCGGCCAAGTTTTACAGTGCATGCCCTTTTCCAAACTGTTTCAAAGGATAACTTTAAGTTAGCCACTTGATGGGGTTGACCAACTGAAAAAGTATGAGACACTGCCAATCCAAATCTAATAATTTTGGCTCCTACCAGAGCCGGCCCAAGGCATAAGCAAACCAAGCGGCTGCTTAGGTGCCCCATGGCCACCAGAGGGTCCCCGAGAGCACATGAAATTACAGCTTAATTTACATTTACGTATATTTTTAGCTTAATTAAAAATAATAATATATATTATTATTTTTTTCAAAATAAATTCTGCTTAAGGCCCCATAAAGGCATGGGCCGGCCCTGGCTCCTACAATAACAAAACAATGTAATTGTTGTATTTAGGCACCAGTGCAGTGCACCGACGCGTCATGCAACCTGCCTATTGTGTGGGGGAAGTACACTGGACCTGTAACAGGAAATTCAGGGTCAGTATATCGTCTTTACTGAGGTTGCTTTAAACAACCGTTAACTACAAAGCAGTTCCTGTGTAACTACAACAGTATTACTATATGTAGCTATGGAGTTGCTGTGTAAGAGCCGTCAAGTTGAGACTCCATCCAGAAACAGGCTGACACCCAGCCGTACATTGCAAAGGAGTAAATAAAACCTGTTGTGTTTGAATAAAATCATGTTTAGTGTTGCCCAAGGCACAGTAGTTTGGAGAACATGTCGTACCCTTGATAGTTCTTGTTACTACATTGTCTGATTCTCCTTTTTTGCAGGAGTTTTGTCAGACCATTCAATGACTCCCAAACATCCGGGAATCTCAGGCACACCGGTAAAAACACTGGAGTTGCATTAATGAACATTTACCAACAGATGACATCACTTTGCCATCTTACACCCCATAACCCATAACATGTCTGCCATTATTTCCAACAGTAGGAGAGGAGGATGATACTTATATGGAAGTCGACCCTGGTAGGTTTTGGTGACTTAATTCGAAGTGGCTCCATGCTTATCAGATTTGCGTCATTCGAATTACCGGTATTTGTTAAGGCCACTGGTGGGGGACTGTGTCTTCCCCTTCCTCCCATGGATGAACACGTCTCTCTTTCCAACAGGTATCCATGGAGCAGGAGGAGAGGAGGACGATACTGATATGGAAGTCGACCCTGGGAAGGGTATCTATAATGCTTGTTTCACATTAGTTATATGCGGATTTAGTTCAATTGCTTAATATATGCAATGTGATTCCAGTTCCAAGTGCTTAATGACTTAATTACCCTTTGAGCAGTTTGTGTGCAAATGCAGCCAATCTTAAGCACAAACTAGCCATTGCTAATATTAGCCAAGTCTTTAGCCATGGGTTGGCAGCTTGGTAGAAACAGCTAGGCCTACTGCATTTTCCGTACATTTTTTGTTTGCATTAATGGTGTTTATTATATGGCAACGACAGTACGAGCCTTCTGATTGGCTAATGGGTAGTCATGCCAAACCCGTATTGACCAGCGGTCCAATAAGTATTGTTATTGCCCTCCTCTGACGTCATCTTCAAAATTAGCGATATCGAAGTCAACTGAGTCCAGACGATACTGAAGACATCAACAGCGACGAAGAAATTGTTAACTTTCTAAAATAATCGTTATTTGTGTTGGAATTAAAGCCATTTTAGCAGAACCGTACTTTCCGCTTTCTATCAAAAGTAATTGGTTGCTAGACAACACCTGAAACACACCGTGAGAAGACTTGAGAGCTAGCCTAGCTAGCTACAATTAGCCTACAATTTACAAAATGAAAAGAGCTAAAAATGCCATATAATAAACAATTTACTAACCTCGACCGTTCGGTCATGCCGGGAAATATCAAACCTCGCCTTTGCCGTATCAACCTCGCTATCGCTCGGTCGATACGTTCAAGTCTCGTTTGATATTTCCCGGCATGACCTCACTTTCGGTTAGTAAGTAGTTATTATTATATGGCAACGACAGTTTGAGCCTTCTGATTGGCTAATGGGTAGTCATGCCAAACCCGTATTGACCAGCGGTCCAATAAGTATTGTTATTGCCCTCCTCTGACGTCATCTTCAAAATTAGCGATATCGAAGTCAACTGAGTTTTACTATCCAGACGATACTGAAGACATCAACAGCGACGAAGAAATTGTTAACTTTCTAAAATAATCGTTATTTGTGTTGGAATTAAAGCCATTTTAGCAGAACCGTACTGTCCGCTTTCTATCAAAAGTAATTGGTTGCTAGACAACACCTGAAACACACCGTGAGAAGACTTGAGAGCTAGCTTAGCTAGCTACAATTAGCCTACAATTTACAAAATGAAAAGAGCTAAAAATGCCATATAATAAACAACTTACTAACCTCGACCGTTCGGTCATGCCGGGAAATATCAAACCTCGACTTTGCCGTATCAACCTCGCTATCGCTCGGTCGATACGTTCAAGTCTCAGTTTGATATTTCCCGGCATGACCTCACTCTCGGTTAGTAAGTAGTTAGTATAGTCCCTATTCAAATAGTATTGGCCCAATATTAATATGTTTATATTGCTGATGACGTTTACTCTTCTTTTTGGCAATGATACTACAACCTGCATTTACAATTTAAATTGTGTTAAAACTGAGAATAATTCTGGCACCTCAATGTCTAACTTTTTGTTGCTGGGGGTGTTTTTATGACGTTAAAAGATGTGGGTATGTTCTTTTACTAGTGACCCAGAAAGTCTGATAGCCAACTCAGGATTCTTACATAACCCTGGGTAGCCCTGCATAATATGGTCGGTTATGCATATTAAAATGCAATGTTTTCTTTTACTAAGGTAAACGCTTTCACAGGGAATTGTTCCACCCTTGTTTTAGTTTGAAAGCAAATCACCTTCTATACAAATTACTGATGAAGTTAAGTTACCTTTGCACATTGTGTGAGTTTTTCCTGGCCTTTTTTATTTAATTATTATTGAAATTCGCTATTTTATTTTCCACTCTTCATTACGGAGAATTCAGGGTTAAACGTAATGTTTTGAAAGGTGTAATTTTCATTGTGTGGGGAATAGGCTTGTAGTGGTGACAATCGGAATGAGTTTAGGTGGACAAAAGAATGTCTTTGATAGCTTGCTGCTGTTTGTGTCAGCAGCTTTAGGGGTGTTTGTTTGGATTCTGGGAGAGTTACAGGGAGAGAATATGGGTACCATGGGGGGGTGGGATACTTTTTTGGAGAAGGGAGGGACTTTTTTTACTGACCTTAACTTTACTGACCTTACTTTAAATATGTTACACATGATTTCTAGCCACTTTGTTTATGAGATAAATGGTTGCAAAGCACTAGGCGGCTGGTGGGTACAATACACTCACCGCTGCTCTTATGTCCTTGATAGTAATTCTGATGAGCTGCAACCTTAGATTTGTAAGTTGGAATGTAAAGGGTTTAAACCATCCAGTGAAGAGAAACAGGGTCCTTTCTCATCTGAGACAGTTAAAGACCGGTGTGGCTTTCTTACAAGAGACTCACCTACGACAAAGTGATCATTCTCGCGTCCACAAAAGTTGGGTGGGACAGCTTTTCCATTTATCTTTTCCGGCGAAGGCAAGAGGGGTGGCTATTTTGATTGATAAGGTTGTGTCATTTGTCCCAAGCCAAGTTATAGCAGACAAAAATGGAAGGTTCATAATTGTCTCTGGTAAACTACTTGACACCTTTGTTACTTTTGCTAACATCTATGCCCCAAATATAGATGATGTTAAGTTTTTCCAACATGTCCTGGGCATGCTTCCTGGTCTGAACTCCCACCCTCTTATAATTGGAGGAGACTTTAACTGTTGCTTGGATCCAGTCTTAGATCGCTCTTCTACTAGACCCTGTGTGGTGAGTAGGTCTGCTTCCTATATTCGTGACTTCCTTTCAGAGTACAGCTTAGGTGATCCATGGCGTTTTTTACACCCCACAGAGAGAGAATACTCCTTTTTTTCACATGTTCATCACTCATACTCAAGGATTAATTATTTCCTTATTGAGAATGTTATAATGTCAAGGGTTTGCTCTTGTACATACCAGAGTATTGTAATTTCAGATCATGCCCCTCTGGCCTTAGATCTATCATTTCCATGTGTAGCCAAACCAAGGAGGAAATGGCGGTCAAACTCAACCCTCCTAGCAAATGATGACTTTGTTGAATTAATTTCTGAACAGATCAGCTCTTTTCTAAGCATCAATATATCCCCAGAAGTTTCAAATGCAACCGTCTGGGAGGCCCTTAAGCCTGTGGATCACTGTGGTCTGTGTAGCAGGCCTCATAACCGTGGTCGGTGTGATCAGCAGCGTTTTTTTAAGGAGAGGAGCGTCTGGTCATTTAACAGCACCCCAGCAAAAACAATCTGGATGTTTTGACTAAAGAACCGTTTGATAACGCTTCAATAGCCAAACAAATGACCTGCTGCACGTAACTCTGTCAGGCTATTGCATTTTGTACTTCTGTCGATCAATTTCTTATTTCATGTTAGTCACTGCATCCAAGTGTAGTACCGTTTTGAGTTAATGTAATGTGGTTTTGAGTTAATATTATGTCGTTTCGCATTTGGGGGAGCGTGTCTTTGTATTGGGGGGAGGTGAGCACGTCATCCTATTCGAGGGGAGTTGACTCGTATTCGGTGGGAGCGTGTCTTTGTATTGGGGGGAGGTGAGCACGTCATCCTATTTGGGGGAGTTGACTCGTTTTCGGGGGGAGTTGACTCGTATTCGGGGGGAGTGATTTCATTTGGGGGATGCTTTCATGTTAGTGGGTGTCATTGCACTTCAGGGCCACCGTAGGATATTTGACTGACATTCATCTGTATAATAAAAACATGGTGTTTGTTCCATGAATTGTGATGTAGACAATATTACTAACTGTATTATGTACAAATAACCTGTAGGTCAGACAGTCTATTTGAAACTTTGAACATTTCCAGAGGAATTGCTTGGATTTGACAGGAAATTTCGGATTACTTACACCTCAATATCGAGCCTCGCCCTCACCCCCTGCAAATCACCTTTCAGCCAACTCGGACATTTATAATAATAATAAGTTTATTTATTTAAAAGTGACATTGCATATTAATAGACATTTACATGTAAATACACAGGATTGTAGCAAGTGCTAATTTGCATCCTGTGTCCCTTGATTGGTCAACACCAATCACATAAAACAAACATACGCGTGTACTACTAAATAAAAACAGACAATCTAAAAAAAACAAAAAAAAACACTATCTATGATAGATAGTGTGAACAGTTTTGAGATTCCAGCAGCCATACTTTAAGACGTTTTTTTAAAAGAGCCAAGAGTGGGAAGCTCACGTAGAGCAGCGGGTAGTGTGTTCCAGGTATGAGTTGCACGGTATGAAAATACAGCCTGTCCATAGGCACTTTTTCTAAAAGGAACAATACAGTCACCTCGAGAAGTTGCCCTGGTGGATCTACTTTCATTTTTTTGTATAAACATTTGTAATGGCGCTGGGGCGAGTCTGTTGAGCATTTTAAAAACCAGGATGCAGTCTGCATACTTGATCATGTTTTGCCAACTCAGTAAATCGTGCTTCTTTAAGATATTGCAGTGGTGATAGGTTTACTCACCCAAAACCTCACGTACAACCTCCTGTACACAGTACTAAGCTATTCCTACCACATGAGACCAGTGAGGTTGAAACCCTTTATTGCGTAACAACACCAACCCCCCAAGGGCAAGCCCAGAGTAGGGCGACAGTGGCAAGGAAAATCTCCCTTGGAGGACACCTTGAGAGGATCCAGACCCTTGGGGGAAAGCTGTCCTCCTGAGGCTGGACTGGTACACATCCCTCCCTGTGTTTGGACCAGGTACACAGTCTATAGTTTCACCTCCCTGTCTCTATGGCCGGGTGGACCTGGGAGAGGCCTGGTGGTCAGGGTTGAGTCTTCTACATTTACATTTACATTTACATGTATTCATTTAGCAGACGCTTTTATCCAAAGCGACTTCCAAGAGAGAGCTTTACAAAAGTGCATAGGTCACTGATCATAACAACGAGATATCACCAACATTGCAAGTAGTCAAACATGAATCATACATTGTGAAAAACCCCAAAATAAGTGCCAAAGGGAAAAATCATAAGAGCATGAAGTTAAACAAGTTACAATTGGACAACATGAATCTAAAAGTGCACCTGTGGAAGAGCAAACAACAGTAAACTACCTCACAGCGAGTACAATAATTTTAATCAGTTACAGCTAACCGACAAGAGCAGCAGCTCTCTAAGTCAGAGTCCTTGTGATCCTGGAAGAAATTAACATCATGTCCAGCAGATCTTTCCTAGGTACCGTTGTATTCCCGGAACAAGTGTGTCTTGAGCCTATTCTTGAAGGTGGGGAGACAGTCAGTGTCTCTGATGGAGGTGGGGAGTTGATTCCACCACTGGGGGGCCAGACAGGGGAGAAGCTTGTGTTGGGACCGGGCGGTCTTGAGCGGTGGGACCACCAGACGGGACCACCAGACTTCTACATTACTGAGGGAGCAGAGAACATGGACATCAGCCCAGAGCAGGATTTTCACCACCGTCATTATGGAGAAGTTATTCGTCCCCATGAATGAACACATTCTCACACACTGGAACTGACCAGTGAAATGCAGGGAGGCTACGTGTTTCAGAAAGTGTGTTTCTGTACCTGTCTCTCGTAGAAGAGGACATAGGCGGTCCTCTGCCTGTTCTGGCAGACAGACGCGCCGGTCGTCTCCTTGACATTGTTATCGTTATAGAAGAGCCAGCGGTCTGTCGGTTCCTCAGGGACACCGACTGTATAGCGGCCGTCACAAACGTAGTGGCCTGGAGGGAGGAGAGGGGTGTTGGCAGAAGCAGAAGAGACGGTGGTGGTCAAAACACACCTGTATGTCCCCCACTGTGGGACTCACTGTGTATGAAGCTGTCCTCATGAGTGGTGTTGGTTTGTTTGTGTGTTAATATTCACACATGAATGATGTGTGTGCATATTTAACACCTGAGTGATTTATGTGTGTATACTTAACCCAGACTACAATCCCAACCAGCTACACTTAAATCAAATCAAATCTTCAAAATGAACACACAATTGGTGAGTATATGAACTGATATACTCACCAACATGTATTGTGCATGTGTGTGTGCAGAGTGAATGAGAGAGAGAGAGAGCCTTACCTGAGGTAGCTGAGGAACCAATGTGACTCACCACACTGACTAGCCTGTACCTTGTACCCTGGTAACACGGAGACATCAAAGCAGTCACACACACATGGACACATTCTGGTACATCACAGTCATACACTTTCCAAGAGCATCTATCTTTAAGCCCACGTCTGTTTTTCTTATTAGATACCGCTCTGATATTCCATGTCTCTGTCCTATCTCTGTTCTCACCATGGATTGGCATCCCTTCTGCCCTGCCTCTTTCTCTACCTGGCTCTGCTCTTCGCTCACAAGGACTGGATCAGACAAGGATGAACACAATGTAAACTGACAAGCTCAGCTCCAGCTGTGCTGCTGTGTGTTCCCTAACTGTGACTGCTGCCAAGCTGCCATAGCCTCGTCTATACTGCTGCACAAGAACACAACAAAACCACTGTCCTGTAGCTACCTGTGGCAAGAGGCAGAGTGGATCCTGGTTCCACCTGGTCCTGGTTAGAGACCTGGCCCGGGGCTCCCTCCCGCTTCTGGCTGGCTGCAGCGTCCCCAGCGGGTCCAGGGCACACCAGCAGCTCTCTGTTCAACAGGACCGGCTCATTCGTCTTCTCCAGTTCATACTTCGGGGTGACCCTGAACCTCTTCAGGTGGATCACCAGCACGCTGCATACGGAGAAGGTGAAGGAGAGAGTGGCAGGGTTGCAGACACACATAGACACACTGCATACACGTGTTTCGTGCAACCGGCCCACCACAGATAGCAGACTTACTGAGGCAGGGACAGGAACGACCACCACTTGCCAGAGCTGCTCCCTCCACAGCCACAACGATATTCCAGCTCACTCTCCTACAGCACAGGTACGGGGGTCATCATCATCCTAAAGCCGCTTGCACACTGCCCCGACAAACGCCGACCAACTCCAACCAACGCCAACTGTCGGATCAGTGTGCGCCGTCAGTCGGTGTTAGTCGGTGTTAGTTGGTGTTGGTCGGATGGGGTTTTTCGAGTTTGACATGTCCAGTCGGGTCTGGTGGAGTCGTGGAAAGTCTGACCAGTGTGCGCTGTTTTCCAACTAACTGCAACATTCTGAGAGTATATTCCCTTGACAACTAGCCCATATTCGCGTGCGGAACGTCAGCGTGCACAATTTTCTTTGATGTCAAAAACGTGTAGAGCCAACTGTCTATTACTGATACTGTTCGTTTGGTCAAATATTTTATATTTAAAATGGCTGGGTTTTGGACACAGGAACGAGAAGAACGCTTGATTGAGTTGTGGGAAGAAAAACCCCAACTGTATAATATTAGCTCACAGGCATTTTCCAACCGCGACAGCAAGATCAACGCTGTGAAATACATCGCGGAGAAACTGGGGACCTCTGGTGAGTAGCTAAAGTAATCTACTGTAACCTGTTGTCTTTGCTAGCTAGGCTAACAACATTGTATTGTAAAAACAGTTTACGATTTAATTAGCGTTATGAATGTCTCAATTAAAATGTCATTAAGTTTATTTTAGTCACGGGAGGGAGGGGCGCTCTGAGATGTAGCTCGGTCTAGTCTAAACTGTATCCGATCCCAGATGGTTATTTGTAACATTCACACCCAGGCTACTTGGAACTTCAGTTGAATATTTAATGGTCAAAATGTAGCTATGTACCTGGCTATATTTGATATACTAGCTACTAACGACTGATAGAAAGTAAAGAAGAAAAAAAAGACATGATCTTCTGTCATATTATCTACAATTATAAACATTTAGTTTACTAATGGTTGCTGGATCTCTTGCTTGTTTTACAGAGACCATGGCAAAAGCAAAGATGGAGACCATGAGGACTCAATACAGTCGATACCTTAAGGCAAAGCCATCAGGCAGTGATGGCTTTGTCACAGCACGCCAGTCCTGGATCTTGCAGAAACTGAAGTTTCTTGAGATCCACATGAAAAAAAGGCAGTCGAAATCAAACATCCATCAAAACGTGAGTTTATTTATTTTACATATGCAATTACATCTACCAAACCTACTCAACAGGCTAAGATCATCTGGACATATCTAGATACTGTCCCACTGCCATGCAACAGCACCATTATCTGAGTTAAAATACTCAGTTAGGACTTCCCTAGTGATCTTAGCCTGTTGAGTAGGATTGGTAGACCCAGACAGAACAGCCTGCTGCAAAGACGAGTTTGTTTCTGGTCCATCATACACTGCACTGTATTCCTCTCTGAGGAAGTTGTGCATGGCACAGCAGGCAAGGACCATATTTTCCACCACATCTGGTCGTTGGTTGATGGGTGACAGTAGTACACGCCACCTGTTGGACAGTATGCCAAAGGCATTTTCTACCACCCTACGTGCTCTTGACAGTCTGTAATTGAAGACTCTCTGTTCTGTAGAAAGACCTCTCCTAGCGTATGGCTTCATAATGTATGGTTTCAGGGGGAATGCTTCGTCTGCTACCATGTAGTATGGTAACTCCTTTTCTGATCCAAGCAGAGGAGCAGGTAGGGGGATGTTGGCTGTTTGCCGCTCCAGGGACTCTTGAAGTGTGCATCCCCTGAACACTCCTCCGTCTGACACTCTGCCATTGCAGCCAATGTCCACATATATAAATTTATAGTTGCTGTCGACCAGGGCCATGAGTACTATCGAGTTAAATTGCTTGTAATTATAAAAAACTGAGCCACTATTTGGTGGGGGTCGAATTGCCACATGTTTCCCATCCAAAGCACCCAGACAGTGGGGGAACTGCCACTTTTTCTGGAACCCATCAGCAACCTCCAGCCATTCAGATGTTGTGTTTGGGCACTAAATGGAAAAAGTATATTAACATTAATATTTTATTAACAGGACACTTCATCTAACACAGAAACAGAAAATGAGAATGAAGAGGACAACGGTTCTAACGATTCTGCCAACAGTGATGATATGACAAACAGGGGAGAGGAGGAACCAGCCCCATGTGACAAGACACCATTGATTATGCGCAAGAGGAAGTCCCCAGACACACAAGCGCAAGATAAAGATATCCAAGTGCTGGAGATGGTTAATGCTACTCTGCACACACTTACTGGGAGTGCAGTTGCCAAACGTTCTGACAACATAACAGCATACTGTCAATATTTAGAGCATGAATTTAGAGCCATTCAAGAGTCCGACCCACGTTATTTTAGATATGTACAAGCTCAGATAGGTCAGCTCATCTATAATGTGCCAAGCCCTCAAAACCATTTGTCGCAGCATGACAACCCTTTTGCATTTAATTAATCCTTTCTTCTTGCAATAATATCTGCTTACTCTATCAATGTAGGCTACCATTCATATATTATTATATTTATTCATAATCTTTTTCTGTTTATTAAACTTACACTGTCAAGTATATTTTCATGGCTTTGTGTGTTTATGCATCATTTACATTATTTTGATTACATGTTTTGCTGAATGGTGCCTGTAAGCCAGTGTTTCTCAACCCTGGTCCTGGTGACCAACTACTCTGCATTTTGTAGTTATTTCACTCTTCCAACACACCTGATTCAAATGAATGAGCAGTTATCAGACTTAGTATATGAGATAATAATATGAGAAATTGTTGATGCTTACCTTGAGATATTTTTCACAGAGAACTTGGTAGATGGCCACACAGGTTTCAGGAACAAACAAACGAATTGTTGAGCAACCAATACGAAATTGGTATGAAAGGCTCTGGAAGGTTTCACCTTGTAAAACAAAGCCATGTTAGGCATTCATTTTTCCTATCTAAAGTGTATTGTAATTTGTACAAATAAATTAGCCTATATTGACACATTGTAGCACCTCACCTGTTGCCAAGAATCTTAAAGTAACCATAAGGCGTTCACCAGGAGAAATGCAGTCTCTGTAATTTGTATTTTTTCTAGCAATGAGTGGAGTAACCATTGTCAGTAGATGCTTAAAAGCTGGAGGCGCAAAACGGGCAAAGTTTGCAAAAGCTGGGGCATCTTCAGAGTTTAGCTCTTTGCATAAATTAGGATATGCCCCCTGTTTTTCACGTCGCATTAGCCACGGTTTACTCCACAGTCTCCTCCTGGCTCGTCTTGATCGCTGTCTCTCCTGTACACGCCCAACAGCTTTGAAAGCCAGGTAGACCATGACTACTTTAACAACATTGATTAATCCCTCTACTTCGTCCATGTCAAACAAGGCAACCTGTTAACTTGTCTTAAAAAAAAATAGGCAACAAAAGTGTCTAATTGTTTACAATTGGATACAGTCTGGGCAGTGTGGAACTGGCAGTTGGTTTTCTGAACATTCTAAAGACTGCAACCAACTACTGCCAACTTAGAATGTTGGGGCTAGTTGGGGATTGTCTGAGCAGTGTGCAAGCGGCTTTAGATGGCACTCTAAGGCTAGTATGAGTGTGTCTTATAGTATGAAATAGCCCCTAGGAGATTTAACTGAAGACGACCAGACAGTTCTCCATGAGTACAGAGGGAATGTCTGACCTGGAGATATCTGTGCAGGCCGTCCTGCACTGAGCAGCCAGCCACCAGGTCCAGAGACAGGTTCGAGAACTCTTCCCGACTGAAGGACTTCAGTCCACACCTGGACACACAATTCAAGTCAACTCCGACACAAACGTTAACCTAACGTGTTTGAGCACACCCTCAGTGTGTGTGTGGCATGACTGTGTGGAGGTATCTCACTGTCTGCAGATCCTGGTGCTCCGTAAATGGAAGGTCAGGTGGGAACTGACGGCGCAGGTGTAGGCCCCTTCCACGGCCCTTCTCTGCAAGACTGGAGCCAGAGCTGCAAGCTGGTCCAGGATCACACACAAAAACTCATGGGCGTCCTGACAACACACACAAACAGAAAAGAGGGAGATGACACACTGTCAGATAAACAGCAGGGAATGACTGGATTCCTCTCCACTATGTTGAGAGCGGAGGCCCGTGTTGAGGACAGTAGCGATGACGTCTCTCACCTTCTGACCGTTGTCTTGGAACTCATCGGCCTGCTTAGCGACGCGCTCCTTCAGGGCCTTGAGAAGACCACGCTTACTCTCCAGATTGTGGGCGTACCTGGCAACCCGGATGTCCACAAAGCACCTGCACGAAGAGATGGCGACAAAGAGGGAGGAAAGAGAAGACCAGTAGAGAGGAATGAGTGACAGGAGTCAAGGATCCAATTACACCTGTGGTCCCCATGGATGCTCAGAGTCACCGATGAGAAAATGGGAGTGTGTGTGTGTGTACCTGATGAGGCTGGCGGCCGGTGTAGATCTCCATTGGGACTGCTGTCTGAGAAGCTCCCCCCAGAAGCTCCCCAGGCTGAACAGACCTTGAAGTGTGGCGTTCAGGTAGCACGTCTGACCCAGGTTGGGCAGCCTGGGATGGAAAAGCACACAGGGTTAGGACCCAGGGGAGTTCACATCTTCACCCAGGTCAACTTCAACTGTGACCATCCCAATCTCAGCATACCCCAAACACTGCAGCTGATCTTTAGTGAGCTGGGGCGCGGTGTGGACGGGGTGTTTGGGTGTGTCAGCCTGGATCCCAGGAACCTTAATGCTGGCACTGAGTGGCTGCGGCCCCAGCGCTCGTTGATGGCGCCGGGTCACAGTTGACCTAGAGAAGGAAGCGCAGTCATTGGCACAGACTGGGGCTCTGAGGACATCATTTTAACTATTGTAGTCGAGATTCCACTGTTGCACCGTATTTGAGAATATGTTTTTGGTGGACTGTCTGTCTTGTAACTGAGATGTTGCTTTGATCTGTGGTGTATTCCAGTTCAAGCACCAGAGAGACTACAGCAGCACTCGGACATTGCTTTAAATATAGAGTGCAATACAAATACAATTTATTATTACTATTACAGAGTGCCTTACTGACCTGTCTTCGACAGTGACCCCATTCAGCTGGTGACAACCTGGAGGACAGGAATGAGACAATTGAGACTTAACCAGATTAAACCCCCCCTGATACTTGGCTAATATCTACATCTACAGGCACTGTTCTACAAAACCATGGAAATTAAATGGAAATGGAATTATAGATATTGAAGAAGATGGACGAGAAAGTGGGAGGGCTTACCAGCCACAGGTGACAAGGTGTTCTTATGCTTCTTGAGATATTTGGCAGCCTTCCTCCCTGCCAATCTGAAAGCAGTGGGGTCCTTCTCAGAGACTGAGAGGCTGGCAGGCCTCACGACCGGGGCCGGGCTGGCAGGCCTCACGACCGTGGCCGGGCTGGCAGGCCTCACGACCGTGGCCGGGCTGGCAGGCCTCACGACCGTGGTCGGGCTGGCAGGCCTGGTGACCGTGGTCGGGCTGGCAGGCCTCATGACCGTGGCCGGGCTGGCAGGCCTCATGACCGTGGCCGGGCTGGCAGGCCTCATGACCGTGGCCGGGCTGGCAGGCCTGGTGACCGTGGTCGGGCTGGCAGGCCTAGTGACCGTGGCCGGGCTGGCAGGCCTCGTGACCGTGGCCGGACTGGCAGGCCTCATGACAGTGGTCGGGCTGGCAGGCCTCATGACCGTGGTCGGGCTGGCAGGCCTCATGACCGTGGCCGGGCTGGCAGGCCTCACGACCGTGGCCGGGCTGGCAGGCCTCACGACCGTGGTCGGGCTGGCAGGCCTGGTGACCGTGGTCGGGCTGGCAGGCCTCATGACCGTGGCCGGGCTGGCAAGCCTCATGACCGTGGCCGAGCTGGCAGGCCTCACGACCGTGGTCGGGCTGGCAGGCCTCACGACCGTGGCCGGGCTGGCAGGCCTCACGACCGTGGTCGGGCTGGCAGGCCTCACGACCGTGGTCGGGCTGGCAGGCCTGGTGACCGTGGTTGGGCTGGCAGGCCTGGTGACCGTGGCCGGGCTGGCAGGCCTCACGACCGTGGCCGGGCTGGCAGGCCTGGTGACCGTGGTCGGGCTGGCAGGCCTCGTGACCGTGGTCGGGCTGGCAGGCCTGGTGACCGTGGCCGGGCTGGCAGGCCTCGTGACCGTGGCCGGGCTGGCAGGCCTCGTGACCGTGGCCGGGCTGGCAGGCCTCGTGACCGTGGCCGGGCTGGCAGGCCTCGTGACCGTGGCCGGGCTGGCAGGCCTGGTGACCGTGGCCGGGCTGGCAGGCCTGGTAGCCTTGCCCCCTGGACCAGCTTCCACCAATGGGTCTGAAGTTGGAGAACCATGACGCCTGTTGTCAAGGTAAAGAGAAACAGTTATACTATTTATAAGGTCTTGTGTAGAAACTGCATTCTTCATTTTTGTATTTTTCTATGCTTGTTTGTGATGAGACCTTCTATGTTCTCTTACCGCTTTTGCTTAGTCTTGGCAACTTCAGAATCTTTTTTCTTTTTCTTTTGTAGATAAAGAAAGTTTTTATTAGAAAATGTCCAGTAAGATAAGATAAAATATCCTCAACCAGTTAAATAATTTAACTTAACACACTGTTAACTACTGTGAGTAGTTGAATAAATATCCTGTTTTACATTTATCTGATAACAAAACAAAACATTTATATGGTCGTAAAAGCATACCTTTTTTGTCCAGCAGCTGAACCAAGGGCAGCAAGACATGTTTATAAATGTTCATTTCAAATGTACAAAATCGCACTTGTACACTACACTGTCAGATATCTAATAAAACGCATCTCACAACTTTGAGCAACATATATCATCTACCCCCATTATGACATGTCTCTTTATGACACACACACTTTATTGTATCACCATGGAAACTTGCGTCCAATAAAAAGTCCGATAGACTCACTAGACGTTTTCCCATGTACTTTTTGGCTAAATATGTTTTGCTAGTTAAAATCATTTGCACACATTCCGTCTTCCTGATGAGCCGCAGTCCCGATGCGCGGCCAAGACAAAATGAACGAATCACTCTCCGAGACTAGGCTACTCGTTATTCCCGAGTCATACTAAAGATTCGTTCAAAAGGAACGAATCGTTCACGAACGACATAACACTATTAGGGAGTCTAAATGACTGTTTATTGCACAGATTGCCAACCATAACACGGTCAGTGTTTATCCAACCAGCTGAGCATACATGTAGGCCCTAGATGTAGACTAGGCCTAAAACAATTAGTAGGCTATTTTATTTGTTAATCATTATAAATATTAATAATAACAAATAAGATAGAGACGTAAACAGTACCATATGTAGCCTACCATTGGGGCACAGAAGCCCAGTTAGAAAAGTACAAGGAGACTCATTTAGAGCTCAGCAATAGCCAATGACTCCAAGCAAAACTATTCAGGGTGATGGAGATGTGTAACAGACTGCCATATTTAGAGACCTATAGCATCATCAGCCTATACTGGATGATAGCACTAGTGAGTCTCAACAAAAGAAATGATCAATAGTTAACAGGAACCCCTTAATACCCAAAACTGTTGATCCAAAACTGTTGATCAGCAGCATTTTTTTAAGGAGCTTCTGGTCATTCAACAGCACCCCAGCGAAAACAATCTGGATGTTTTGACTAAAGAACCATTTGATAACGCTTCAATAGCCAAACAAATGTCCTGCTGCACGTAACTCTGTCAGGCTATTGCATTTTGTACTTCTGTCGATCAATTTCTTATTTCATGTTAGTCACTGCATCCAAGTGTAGTACGAATCCTTTCCGTTTTCAGTTAATCTAATGTGGTTTTGAGTTAATATTATGTCGTTTCCCATTTGGGGGAGCGTGTCTTTGTATTGTGGGGAGGTGAGCACGTCATCCTATTTGGGGGGAGTTGAAATGGTGTTAAAATACTTCTTACATTTACATTTATTCATTTAGCAGACGCTTTTTTTCTTCTCAATCGTAGACAATCCCACACAGAAGATGTCGCTATTTTCTAATTGGAAATGTAACTTGTTCCCTTTGCATGCGGCTCTGCAAATAGGCTAGCTAGTGTCTTACTGCTGTACAGTACTTATGGTCGACATCTGAGCTAGCTACTGATGTTATGCTACCTAACCCTAGTCTAGACAAGCTAAGTAACGCGGTAGCCAGGAAGTCTGAATGATAGAGGCTGGGCTAGCTAGCTAGAGCTATATACAGTAGACACCAATGTCTGATACAACTAGCTAGCTACACCAGTGCAGTGTAGTTAGTCATCTGTTTAATAGTCAAGATGTATTTTGTTATATTATGTATTGCCTCGCTGGCTCCTTTCTGGGTCAATTGTGCAGTACATAAAACCTCAGACAAACCGAAAACTCCTGAGAACGGTAAGTTGCAGCTAGCTAGCTAGCTAGACTAGCTAACCCTACACAACACGGTATGACTAGTAACTAGCTCTAAACACACTAGACTCGAGCTAGAGTAGGCTAGCTATCTCGAGTCAGTCATAATGCGCCCTAATTAGCAGCAATTATTTAGTGTGAGCGTTGCACATCTAGCTACAAGTGAACAACAAACTATTACTGTATAGTATTTCGAGTCTAACATAAAATACAATAAAAAAGAATGTATTAAATACTTAAACATCACATAAAAAGTGTGTCGTGGTCGTACAACCAAAGACTCTAGTAAACTATAGAGGTGGTATCTAACTTGTACTAGTTACAGTAGCTCGCTAGTTGCGCGTTACCGTTACCACACTTTGGCTTGACTTATTGCTATTATTAGCCAACTACTGTGGCTCCTCTCTTGTAATATTGATCCTAGATTTAACGGTTGTCATCAATGTGTCAAGTAAGTGGAGATGGCTCATAGCAGCCGCAAGGGTTAAAAGGTATGCCTGAATGCTAAGTAAAGCTAGTTAGCCACGTTTCTTCGTTCTCAGGCGTAGCCCTTGAATTACCTGATCTGCCAAAAGCTAGCCTATAAGGATGGTCTGTGAGAACTGTTTTCCTAAGGGTCGCTAGCTACAATTGCTGGATAATTGCCTGCGTAAGATAAAATGTTTGTTAAAAAGATAAAAAGCATTATTGGAAGCACAATTATTTTCGGATGCCAAGTTTATGTGGCCACTAAAAACGACATTAGTGTTTAGTTTAGAATGGCAATTGATCTAAGGCTAGGATGCACAGACCAACACCCCACCGTGTTCCCAGTCTATGAATTAGCTGGAAAAAACGTGCTTGTTATTTGCTTGTCATATGATTATGGGGATGGGTATATCTCAGCCGTAGACCACATATTTAAGAGGTTGCAGGATCCAATCCCCCTGTGCTTTAGATTAGTACTAATCTGACATGTGTCTGTTAAATGAACATAATAAATGAACAACATTTGCTCCCTCTCTCCAGAGGCTCTCAGTTTCATGCTCTCTGACTTCGAGGTGCTTCCTGTGTCTGGCCTCCAGCAGCACTCTGTTAGGAAGAGGGATGTCCACACCAGGTCCCAGGTGGAACGCCTTGTCAGCTTTAAGGCACTCCAGAGGTAGGCTAACCACACTACAGAGAGCAGGACCATTTAAAGTTGGCTCTGTGTCCAAGGAGACTAACAGGGGGATTCTCTGGAATGATTGTCTATAACAGAGGTGGCAGACACTGCATACAAGGTGGTCAGGTCTACCAGATGAAAAGTGGTTGGTGCCTCATCTTGATAAGGGGTGTAGCCCATAGCCTTTAGGCAAGTCATTCTGTGTCCTCCTCCACATGACAGTCGCTTGTCTTCCTACAGAAATTTCCAGCTTTACTTGACCACCAACACAGACCTGTTCACAGAGGACTTCAAAGCCGTTTTTGTAGACAAACAAGGAAAGGAAAAACCTTATAATGTCCAGCTGCAAAACTACTTCACTGGACATGTTGTTGGTGAGCGAGTCTGATATATAAATCGAGATTTGATGTTGAATTCTATGAAACGTACATTTTTAGTTGTGCAATAATACCTTGTTGTCTATAGGAGAGGAGCACTCGCGTGTGCAAGCCCACATAGATGGGGATGAGTTCTCCGCCCACATTCTGACTGATGAGGCAGAGTACAACTTAGAGGTAAAGCTCCACCAAACACTAAGTGTGTTGGTCTGGAAGTAAAGGATCTGTGTAAACAAACAAACCTCCTCTGCCCCCACTTCTTACTCATATCCATTTTTCCTTCCCATCATTTCTGTCTGTTCTTACGTCATCCCTCTGCCTGCTCTCCCATCCCCAGCCCCTGTGGAGGTTCACCACGGCAAGTCCTGACGGCAGGTTGCTGGTGTACCGTTCAGAGGACATAAAGAACCTGAGCCGCCTCGCCTCTCCAAAGGTGTGTGGTTACGTCCATGGTGCAGCCCAGGACCTCCTTCCAGAGGGGGCCCGGGTGGCTGCAGATGCCGAGGAGGATGGTAAGCGTGTGTGTCTGTGTGTGTTCGTGAATGTGTGCTGGCTTTAATGAGGGAACGATATGTGCTGCTGTTCTGGCAGTTGAGTAACAACGTAAAAAACAAAACACTTGACTTCCTGTTGTAACTGCAGTTGTTAATGCAGTTATATGAACATGTGGTGTTTGTGTGCCCCAGTTTATGTGGATCTTTTGAAGATGCAGCTTAAGATGGTGTGTTAAATGATGAGGATTCTGAAGCCTTCAAGTAAAATAAATACAAGTAATGTCATGTAAAACAACTACGGCACACTGGTTAGACTAGGAGGCGATTGTCAACAGACCATATTTCTTTGTGCTGCTCTTACTGTCTGCTTGAATCATCGCACAGTGGAGGCATTCAAATTCATGGGAGCACTTAGTGTTGCATATATGCGTAGTCAGATGATGATGACTCGCAGGTCTCACACGCTAGTCACCCCCGTTTCCTGGCTCTGTAGAAGCTTGGGGCTGTGACTCCATACTCTAGAGAAGCCAGCTTTCCTTGACTTCTCTCCTAGACCGACCTGAAGCCAAAGGACAGGTGTAGGTGACAAAATGGAGGACAAATGTTATTTTTGTCCAGGCAAATAAAGAATTAGGTCAATTGAAATGTGCCTGAGGTCTAAAAGGAGGAAGGATATTACAAAGAGGAAGATAGACAGGGAGTGGTGAGGTAATTGGGGAGTGGTGGGGTTTACTGTCAGGTTTCTGCTTGAAGGCTCAGTACAACACATACAGCCGACTGAGAAAGGACCTTGTCATGCAGCAGTAGACTGCTATGATCCACCTGACTGGATTCATTTCTACAGAAAGAATAATCAGTAGGGTTGGTCCGTTGTCATTCAAGCACAGTTCAGTGGTCCTGGTTAAGATGCGCAAGTGTTTCTTCAACTCACTGTCATTAGGCAGGTTAATACAACCTGGTTCACATTTATCTTGCAGTGGGAATCTGCCTTGACTGTCAGTCTCTCACTCTGTCTCTGTGTGTTCCAGAACCCCATCTGAGAGAGAAGAGGCACGTCCACAACCATAAGATCAACACCTGTCCTCTCCTGCTGGTAGCAGACTACCGCTTCTTCAAGCACATGGGCCGTGGAGAGGAGAGCACCACCATCAACTACCTGGTAAACTACACACACACACACACACACACATTTCAGTTGAAGGAATGTTCCTTCTCCCAAAGCCTCATCTGTTGTGCTGTTTGTCCACCAGATTGAGCTGATTGATCGTGTGGATGACATCTACAGGAACACTACGTGGGATAACGAGTTTAAAGACTATGGTGTGCAGATCCAACAGGTGTGTGTGTGTGTGTGCTGGGGTATGGATGTGTAGTTACATGCATACTCATTCATACATTCCGAGTGATTAACATTGGTTTCCAGTGCAGTGTGTCCCAAGTGTTCAGTATTGAAATATCCCAATACTTTAGTGTTTACCATATTACGCATGTCAGTGCAGAAGATGTTCCACTGGCTTAAGGAGTACATGGAGACACTGTTAGTGTAGTAAAACTCTTAACACTCACATGTGCTGCTACAGCTCATAAACTTCTGCTGACCTCCGTAATGTGTTTCCAGATCATCATCAGCAAGGAGCCGACAAAACCACCAGCAGGCATGGCGGCCACAAACTGGGTCCACTACAACATGAAGGACAGCCCTACGAAGGGCAAGGAGGTGTGGGACGTCAAGAAACTCCTGGAGGTGAGAGAGACCACATCCACAACTGACTTTGTATCAAATTCTCATTAAATGTGAATGTTTTTTTAGACTTTGAATACCCCCTTTGTAATATAGTTTCTTTGTCCTCCAGCAATTCAGCTCAGACATGGCAGACAATGCGTCAAAAGTGTGCCTGGCTCATCTGTTCACCTACCAGGACTTTGACGAGGGGACCCTGGGCCTGGCCTACGTGGCCCCCTCTAAAGCCATGGCCCTGGGGGGGGCTCTGCCCAAAACGTTAGGACTCTCTCTTAGTTATCATTCTGAAGCGTATTTTCGGGTCTGATTTATCGCCCACCCACAAAGACGTGGTCTTTCTGATTAAAATTCATGTTTAAATTCTAAACAGCATGGAGATAAGTTTTTTTTAAAGAAATGTGTTATTTCTGTGTTTTTAGCCTACTTTCCATCTACCTCCAGCAAGAAGCCCAGTTACCTCAACACTGGTTTGACCAGCACTAAGAACTATGGAAAGACCATTCTGACCAAAGTGAGTTCTACTTGATGACCACATCCAGTCTCAGTAACACCCCATATTGTGTTCAATTAGCAGACACTTTTATCCCAAGCACTGTTCTTGCAACCTCTTGGTCATCAGTCAAATGCTCTACCAGTGAGCTATACCCAGCATGTCAGTTTCTCTGAAAAGCAGAACTTTGCATCCTATATTGTGTAATTGTTGACCTAGTTTGTTCGTCGTCCAAGCCAAGCAATTTCTCAGTCAACATGATCAACGCTTGACACCACATGGTAATGTTCCTCTTCCTCCCTGTCTTTCTCTCTGTTTCCTGTCTGTTCTGTTTCTAGGAGGCAGACTTGGTGACCACCCATGAGCTGGGACACAACTTTGGGGCAGAGCATGACCCTGACAACATTCCCCACTGCGCCCCAAGCGACGACGACGGGGGCAAATTTGTCATGTACCCTATCGCTGTTAGCGGGGACCACTACAACAACAAGGTACTGCCCCAACATCATGCTGCTCTAGATACAGGAAGTGAAAGTGACAAACTGTGACTCTTTGTCAGCCAAGAGTATACGATCCACAAACCACAAAACCTTTAACACTCTCTCTTACTATCTCTCTGTTTCACTGTCTTACTCTCTCTCCCTCTCCGTTTATCTCCCTCTCTTTGTCTCCCCCTTTCTCTCACATCCTCTGTCTCTCTCTCTCTCAAACACTCTTTCTCGGCCCCAGCGGTTCTCAAACTGCAGCAAGACCTCCATAGGGAAGTCTCTCCGCTTCAAGGCTCCAGTGTGCTTCAAGGAGAGGAACAGCAAGGTGTGTGGGAACTCCCGGGTGGAGAAGGGGGAGGACTGTGACCCCGGCCTGCTCCACCTCCACGACGACCCGTGCTGCTCCGCTGAGTGCAAGTTCAGAGGGGGCGCTCAGTGCAGGTACCAGGCCTGCTAGACACACCCCTGAACACACACTGCTCAGTTTACACACATAGGATAGGAGCTTTGAGAAGAGAGAATGACGACAACGACTTATATTGCCACACCTCTTGTCTTTCACATGATGAAAGGTATTTGCACATGTACAGAATGAATCCATAGTCAACACTGTCTCCAAACAATTGCTACTGATTCTAGTTCTCCTGCTGTCCCCTCAGTGACAGGAACAGCCCGTGTTGTAAGAGCTGCCAGTTTGAGAAGGCCGGTAAGGTCTGCCAGGAGCCCATCACTGCCACCTGTAAAGGTCTGTCTCACTGCACAGGTGAGACATCGCCCCTAGTGGAGTATTCCAAGACCTACAGTCGTGTCTCGAATCACCGTCTGTGGGCTGCTGTCATAACCTTTGACGCTATACAACCTCTAATACACCTCCAGGGAACAGCAGCGAGTGCCCGCCCCCCGACGACCTCCCTGACGACGACGTCTGTGTGGACAGCGGCAGATGTCTGGAGGGGGAGTGTATCCCCTTCTGCGAGGCCATGCAGAACCTGCAGTCCTGTGCCTGCAATGGTGAGCTGAACACACACACATACTCCTACATAATGTTCCCTCTGTGTGCTTATCAAAATGGTATGTACCAGCAAATAGCTGCATTTGTAAGGCCTAAACCTCCGTTGTGCCCCTTCTCTCTGTAGAGACCAGGGACTCTTGTAAAGTGTGCTGCCGGGACAAAATCGGAGCCTGTCTTCCATTTCGTCCAGACCACCAGTGACTTCCTGTTCTTGCGGAAGGGGAAGCCCTGCACTGAGGGCTTCTGTGACGGGGCGGTGAGTCAGCATTTCCTGTAGCCCTGACCTTTTAACCGCCAACGGTTTCCAGGACAGGGGTACGATTGGAAGGGGAGGACTGGAGATATTGCTGTCTCCTGTTTGAGTCCTCTGTTGTTTTTCGTCTTCAGGGTAAATGCATGAAGCATGTCCAGGATGTGATCGAGAGGTTGTGGGATTTTATCGACAAGCTGGACATCAATACATTTGGTACGTGGGCCTTGGTTAAAGCCTTTATTGAAAATGATTTTACAATTGACTCACTGCATGTTGTATTTGTCCCTCTGGCCCTCAGGGAAGTTCCTGGCTGATAACATTGTGGGCTCTGTGGTGGTCTTCTCCCTGGTCTTCTGGATCCCTCTCAGTATCCTGGTTCACTGTGTGGTGAGAGAACCAACCTTCTGTACACTGCTCCTCCCTCTCCTACAAACCCCATGATGCATCCTTCCCCTCTGCCTCCCTGACACGTCCTCTCTCTGTTGAATTGACCTTCTCTGTAGGACAAGAACCTTGACAAGGAGTATGAGGAGAACACCAAGACCTTTTTTTTCCCAAGTGTAAGTTTCTGATATATTTGTTTCTGTCCCATTCTCTGGCAGACATATGGCATCTGCATTGTCAGTAGCATGAACTAGTTTGCAGCCACAATAATTAACATGTCTACTAACCTTCATGAACGCTGCCCACCTCTTGAATTTGTCCTACTTTCTAGTTTGTGGTCAGGCTATGCTAGGTTAGCTCATGAAGTATCTTACTGCTCTGGGCTCAGCTTACACGTTTAATTTATGGGGTGATGAGAGAGACCGAGAAGACAGACATGGCACCAAATCCAGTCTTTGTGCCAAACTGGAATGTCACAGACATTGGTTTACACCTCCAAAAAATATGTAAGCTTGAAGAAGCTGTTGCAGAATGTGACTGTCATCAAAGCTTGATTAGTCTGCTGTATGACAGCTTGCAAAACGTTGGTTATTCAAAGTGCCTGGCACATAAAAGAGTCTGGTGTGTTACCATGGTGATGAAGGGCAGTGTGGCGGCCGGATATTTTTCTTCTGTCTACTCAGAATTAACCTTGGGTATTCAGATCAAATGTCAGATTCAAAGTCAGTCACTGTTTGCCTTGGCCCCTCCCCCTTCCCGGAACTGCAGCAGATGGTGGAAGTATGTAGTAGAGCTCCGCCCTCAGGTGAGTGGGAAAGGCGTGGCTTTGGAGCGTGGCTTGGGGGTCCGTGTGCACGGTCAGTGTGTGTCACATGATGATGCCGTGTCTGTGTGAGGGCTGAGCAATGCACGCTGTCTCTGTAAGGACGAACGCAGATTGATTTTGCATCGCCTGCCGTTATGGGGCCAGTGTTGAATGGCGTTGATGTTGTTGGTTTTGTCAGTGCGTGAGCTGAGTTTGATCATGCTTGGGCTTCTCAGTTGGAAGGTCAGTGTGATATCTGTTCATGACTGGTAGTGTTGTTGAAACAGACTGGGCACACTGGTCCATTTCCTTTACAGCTATCCAATTTACTTTGAAGGTCTTCTGTTAACTATAGTCCTCCCTTAAATAAAACAGTACAAGTTTGAACAAAACTTGAGTCGGAAATGAGCCAGTCCCAGTCTCAGATAGTAAACCAGTTTACCCATTCCTCTGACACCCCTCTTTCTCTCCTGTTCCCCTCCTCCTCTCCTCCCACCATCAGAATGCCGAGCTCTGGAACAACCCAGAGTCGGCGTCCGTGCGCATCGTCAAGCCACTTCAGCCTCCCTCCTTCTCCTCCGCCGCCCGGATCACGCCCTCCTCCCTGCTGCATCAGCAGCCCCTGAGTGGGGCCCTTCCTCAGGCCAGCAGCAGTACCCGCGGTCCCAGGCCCCAGCTGCGGCCCTGCCCCGGCCAGCGCAGGGGCCCTGAAAGTGGAGGCCCTGGCCACCATCCAGGAGGACCTCAGCATCGACTCTCATCTGGGAGAGGAGGTGCTGGAGGAAGACTTCCAGTCCGCAGCGCCAGCAGCTGCAGCCGGATCCTCCTGCGGCACCAAGGCTTCCTACGAGGACCTGACCGAGCAGAACACACCAGCCAGGGACCAGCGGCGGCTCAAGAGACAGGCCTGCGTGGACAGTAAGGAGACAGAATGCTGAGGGACACACACACACTCTCACACACACCGGATGAACTTTGGGGAACATGCATACCAGTGCTCGTATATTTTCCGTATTATGAATTATAAATAGATGGATAGTAGATGTCATACCCATACATCATCGTAATGCTCACCCACAGGCACTGAGAGGGTGATACAGGAGTAGTGGATACACATAAACCCAGGGGTCTAACAGGATACCACAGATGGTATTAAGATTCATTTAGTTGTTCTTGAAGGTCATTAGGAAAATCTGAAATATGTGACAATGCTCTTGTGTGGATACAAACAATTGTGTGATGTTTAGATGAATAGTTGCATTTCTCGGATCTGTGACACACTAAAGAAATCTTTGGACTGAATGTAGCAAACAACTGTTTTGGACACAGAAAATTGCTGCACTTAAGTATTGGTATTTTCACTGGAAGTTGTATGGTCCTGTTTTTGTTTTGAAATCATTTCTTTGTTGTGGGTCCTTATGCTGGTCACTCCTGTTGGCCCTGTGAACTGTCATCTGCATCGCAACGTTTTGGACAACTCAAGATTTAGTAAACTGAGAAATCCACACAACTATTACTATTTTACATATTCTTGTCAAGTCATGTTTGTCATGCACTTTCCAGCTTCGGGTTTACCAATATGAAAATCCTCATAACTAAGTAGTGCCTTTCTGAAGTTGAGCCTGTAAATGTTGCTACCATGCGTCCTTATGTCTGTAACTGTACTGTAAGCAGTAGAAAACACTCACAATCCACACAGCTGAATATTCAAATGGCAATACTGCACCCAACTAGCTGGAGTGATTTCAAGGAACTTCTGTCCATAGTTCTAAATGTAATTTCCAATGTACGTAAGCTTGAGGATAACTTTTGTTTTGAAAGCATATGTGCCAATATACAGTTTGCCATTAGCTTGAGCTACTCCTTGGTGTCTTTAACTTGATTTTGCAGAATATTTTATATTAGATGTACATTTAATTTGATCAGTTAATTAATGAGTGAAATATTCTTCACAGTGGACAGTTATCTGGCTTGCCCTGTTTTTATGTACAGTAAGTACTTCATAATCTGGATCAATAAATGCCTTGATGTTAATGTGTCATTTCGTCTTGCGTTTCTGTATGACCAAATGCAACTCTCATTCCAAAAATAAAATATTTTATTGTATTTTTCTATAGATTTATATCAAAAGAAATTATACACATCATTCCCGAATCTTAACATTCCAGAGAAACTGCTCTGTGATGTGGCAATAAATGCTGTTTGTTAATACTAGGAAGTCTTGACTGCTGAGTCAGCGGTCACAGAGCAAGCTGGCCTCAGGGTGTTCGGTGTCGACGTCTCCCCAGTAGGGCAGAATGAAGGGAAGATCCACCACCCGTCTCTCCAGGACCTTCCACAGCTGCTCCGCCACAAACTGGTTCCCCTTCAGCGAAAGGTGTAGCCCGTCTGAGAGGAACTCTGTGAAGTCCTGTGGAAAAGCAGAGGACCAAAGATGGCATCAGCATCATTATATAATAACAGACTCTAAATGAGTGTAAATTATAACAACATCCTAGATATTGGGGGACTTGTACCACAGAGTATGTCTAATGTATTTGTGGTGTCCATGACACCTTGTAACATGCAGACAAGAAGGGGTTTATTATGTACAGCAGGGATGCAGAATATGGTACGAGAGGACCTTACCTGTCCATCTTTCTGCATGAGAGTCCAGAGGTCCAGTATGTCAGCCCCACACTGGCCAGCTGCCTGCACACACGCCTGGGCATACTGACCTGCCACTGAGTTTAGACGATTCAGGGAAGAACCCTTCAGTTCACACTCTTTCTGCCAGGCGGCCTCGTTTAGAGGAGGTGGAGTGATGAAGATGACCTTGTCAGCAGTTACGCCCACTGACACTAGGTATCTGGCTATCTCTTTAAGGTTGTCTGAGTACTCCTGTAATGGAACATGCTGCTTTGGGTTCTTATCTGGAAAAACAAGAAATAACATCTCATGTTCAATATTTCTACAGCAGCATAAAGCTTTTTACCGGAGGCTGTGACATTAGAGCCATCTGTGGTTGCACTTGCCTTCCAGGGCACAGTCGTTAGCTCCAAAGAAGACTGTTACTGCTGCTATTTTGTTGTGTGGACTTCTGTCGCCAGAGATGATGCGAGGAAGGATGATCTTGCCCCACCTGGAGTTGTAGCCCGAAAACCCTCTATTCACCACGTCGCATTTTCTGGCAGAACAAGACAGAGGTCCCCAAGATTCTAAGATTAATGTAATGTATGTAGCTCTAGCCTAGCAGTCAGATTTTAAGATAAGAAGCAGATACACGGATACACATTGACAGAGTAAAAGTAAACACTCAGCTGGATAGTTAAACTGCAACTGCAACTGCAAAAACGCGTCTGCTAAAATAAAAAAAATGAAATGAACAAATGTAAATGTAAACTCACCTGGCTAGTTTATTGGCTATATCTGATCCCCAACCGCTTGATGAGAAGGAGAACTGAAAAGGGTACGTTAGCATAACTGAGCAACTGACCAAACACAAAGTCACTACAACACAGTACAAGACAAGTCTACTTATGTCCTCAATAGAATGTAATTCATTACGTCTGCGAGTATTTACCTGAGTGATTGAGTCGCCAAATAATATGACTTGAGGCCAAAGTATGTTTTTCAGTGTGGACATGATTCGTCTAAACTGATTCTGAGTTATTTCTTACATTAGATTCTTTGCAAGACCAGTTATGTGACTACTAGCGGCAAATAGTTCCAATAACATGTCCCACTTCCGGTAGGGTTTTTTCTGAAATGTTCAAAATAAAAGTCAACATATTAAAAGTAAACAGGCAAGTACACATCCTGTCACGAAACAAAAATGTTTTGTCAATTGTCCTGGCTAAACTACAAATTCTTACCTCTCAATATGATCATTTTAATAATGTATCAGCCTAGACCTGTGTGGCAATAGGCTTGGTTGATATTGAACCAATTCATATCTACATTGTTTTTGTTGTAGACGAACACGTTTGTATTTAACCTACCTTCCATGACAAACGATCACAGCTAAACTGAAAAGTGTATTATCATATAATTATCACCCTCCATTGAAAAAAATGTAATACTTGATTTTAGGACACTATTTATTTATTTTCTGATTTAAAGTACACTGCAATTTCTAAGAATTACTCACAAATGTCAGAAATTAACAGTTTTAACATTTGAAAATAAGGCTTTGCTTGTATTTTTACTCCAAATCACACAATGCTGGTCAAAGAAATGTTTGAATGTGCAGATCTACTGTTGAAGTTACATGTGAATGCAGGCATTTAACCTTGTGAGTTTTCTGTAAATTTTTCAGCTATATTGTAAAATGTTTCTCACTGGCATATCCCTATTTATCACAACTACAGTGTATTTTTACAGTGTAACATCACTCTGTGATGTTCCATTATACCATCACCGTGCACCCAACCCCAGATACCTCTAAAATACCCCTATGCTAAAAGTTTTTCTAAGCTTCTATGAATCTCATACCCTTTTGTATCACAATTAAAACAACAAAAAATGAAGATATTCACAAGAAAAGAGAATGGTTGACAGTGTGATTCCCTGAATACGATTAAGGCATGCAAGTAAGAAGCTGTTTGCTGCCTGTAAAGTTTGAGCCTGTGGTGTGTTCCAAGTATTCCAAGTTCATGTATACATCTGGTAGGTTGGATTTCAGCTTGTCAGTGACCGGTGTTGTGATACAGGTTGCGTGCCTCTGGCTTAAGATTCAAGATTTCTAAACAGCTTTTTGGTTTACTTGCAGATGAGTCCTAGTTGGGAGACAAGTCCGAGGTCGAAGAGGTTTTTCTGTATAGTACAAACCCACACTGATGAGGACTTGAAAGGGAAGTGTACTGGTAGCACAGTCTCAGTGGAAAAGGCTGTGCTAGCTGACTTGTAGTCCTTCATTGGCCCTCTTGTTGCGGATGGATTTGATCATATCTATCACCAGCTCTTCAAGACCGTAGTCTGGCTTCCAACCCCAATCTCTCCGAGCATTGGAATCATCAAATCTCACTGGCCAGCTGTCAGCTGCAGGTAGTCAAAATTTAGATCATTGAAAAATACAGTTGCAGAATGTATTCCTCTCATGTATTATTATAATTCTAAAGGTCACCAATGATCAAAGGTTCCTATACTGTAGTCTGGGACACGTTTTACACAACCTGAATTGGCCTGAATAAGCCCCACTCTGTCTATTAACATACCGATGGTTTGGCGGACAGAGTCAGGGTTGTAGGTGACCTTTAGGTGTGGCAGGTGCTTGCGGATCTCCTGGGCCACCTCCTCTGGGGTGAAGCTCATGGCATCAATGTTGTAGGTGCGCAGCGACAGCTGACACTTCGGGGCATGCATGAACTCTACAGTGGCGCGGTGGCAGTCGGCAATGTGCATCATGGGAAGGCGGGTGTCGGGACGCAAGTAGCACTCGTGATGTCCAGTGCTGACGGCGTCGTGGAAGATCTGAACAGCATAGTCTGGGGAGAGGGATTCACTCATGTTTAGATGTTATTGATATTCACTATATGCTTCATAGTGATGTTTACTGCTGATTGGATAGAGGTTACCTGTTGTTCCTCCACCATACTGTGTGGTAGCTGAGATCACACCAGGGTAGCGTAGGCAACGGAAGTCCAGTCCATATTTATGGTGGAGATACTGATGGACAAGGAGTAAACACGGGAGGTAGACACGGGAGGTACAGCAATAATCAACTCGTTTATGTACTGTATGTGGTCACTCATGTGGTCCACTCCAACCCGAAACACATTATCTACTCAAAAATGAAACATCTCAAATAGTGACTTCATGCACCAAGATTCCCAGCAACTAAGGCATTTACAACTCGACACAACATTTACGATGTGTCTTTGCCTATGTGTGCTTAATGTGTATGCATGCATGCATTAGTGTTAGGCATGCATTAGACCACACCTCCCCCATTAGTTCTCCATGCACTTTGGACACCCCATAGATGGTGCGAGGCCTCTGGACACACAGGTCAGGTGCAGGGTCACGGGGGGAGGAAGGACCAAAGGCTCCGATGGTGCTGGGCACAAAGAGACGTAAGCAGTTCTCCAGAGCCAGATCCAGCACATTGTGAAGGCCTGGGAATACAACGAGAGGGAGAAAGAAGCTGTAAACAAGCAACAAAGTGAAGGAGTCCAGCTCAGCATATTGAACATGGCGTTTGTGTGTGATATTCAAGCTGACCTGTGATGTTGATCTTGCGTGCCAAGGCGACGTTGGCCTCGCCAACGGCACTCAGCAGGGCGCTGTAATGCACCATCCAGGTGATGCGATTGTTGACAATCAGCTCCCGTAGGCTCTTGTAGTCCAGCACATCAGCATACACAAATGGACCTGTGTGGGTGGGATGAGATAGATGGGATGTAGCACACAATGAAGATAACATGAAGCACACAAAGTAGGTGATTTTGATTGAGGAAATGAAGATGGCTTACCCTCACTTAGCACCTCTGTTGGAGGCTTCTTGATATCTGAGAGGATAACGTTATCTCTTCCATATTGTTTCCTATGAGTCAAAGACATGCACAAATGAACATAATCTAACCTTTGTTCAAATCTGACTCTAATGTACATCCATGTGGAAAACATCTCTCACCTCAACATTTGGGCAAGCCCCACACCTAATTGTCCAAGACCACCTTTTAATTAGGAAAAAATAATACAAATACAGTTAGAAAATGATAACGAGTCAGGTAATAAACTAGTCTGCAACTTGTTTCAAAATTGCAGAAAATAACCAGACTATCTATAGACTAACTGTCACGCTTTGTTTGACCTTTCTGTTTTTGCCAGAGCTTTATCTAAAGACAAAAACCAACGACCAGCCACCATCTATTATTCTCCCCTCTGCCTCTTTCTGGATCTTTTATGTCACCAGCACTGCTCACAACCTATTGTAACGACTGTAAATAGCTTTCACTGGACATTGAAAACAACTCGAAAACCTGACATATCAACGTAACGCCTGCAGTCTACTGTTGATAGCACCACTGGACATAGAATACTATTTGGAATGGAACAATAAGGTTGTTCAGCAGAGAGAGATCAATTAAATCACCTGTTATGAGGACCCTCGGGTTGTCCTCCAGAGGCTCGCTGCACTCCTGACTGTTCCATCTGCTTATCTGTCTCGGCGTCCAACTAAAGCTTCGGGACGGCAAGCAACGCGCGCGGCTGCGACAGTCGCGGCACAACGAACCGGACAGTGCCGGGGGCAAAAAGTGCCGCACACCCGATAGCATGTCGAGATGCAGGTGAAAGCTGTAAACCTACAACAAACAGTGAGCTATAATACTACATAATAATACATTATTATAAATAAATAAAAAGGCAAACTAGGCAATAAGCAGCTTTGGTTTAGAATGAAACAAATCATTCAATTGACTGAAAGCATCTTCGTGGAGATCGATGCGTCAGAAATATTAAGAAGGAACGTTATGATAATGAATTGAGAAATATTACCTGTGTGTTGATCAAAACCTGAAAACTGTGCCAGGTGATGGGACGTCCAGTTGTTGATCCAAATACAATTTTAGCCTACTGTACGGAAAAACGCAAAACCTAGACTTGGCAGCTAAACTAATTTGCGGTTATACAACTGATTTCATAGTTTTCAACTGTAAGAATTAAAAGATTACCCTCCTATTGGTCACTGATTAGGCGCACCGAGCAACCATTGGGTACATGTGCAGGCAGAGAAGGTCATGCTGGGATACGTGGTTTTCCTCGTTTGCGATATAATCCCTAGAGCAGGTGTCCCTCGACTGAAGAGGACTACAGTCTCCAGCTTGCAAAGCTACGTGTGGGAAAACATGCTGACTCATTGCTCACAGAGGATTTGTATTGTGTGTATTGTTTAGCTGAGCTTAACAAAACGGTTACTCCAATAATAATATTACAATGTTAATATAAACAATTACTATTGAATTACTATTAATTACAATTAATTGTTAATAATTACAATTTAATAATTGTATTATTATTATAAATCAATTAAAATAGGAATAATGCAACAAACAATATGTACCTATTACAACTGAAATGATGTGCGAATGATGACAATATAAAACATGGAGGAACATGTGATCATGATCTTTTAAAAGGTTATTGAATCAAGCAAGACAAATACACGTTTTATAAAAACACATTATTTATAAAACAAAGGTTATACACTTTCAGATAAAGGTTTTACTATGAAAAGTGTAATACACAGTTGTACAGTAGGATACTTGGAAATAATAAACATCAAATGTGTCTTTGGAATGGATGGACTAGAACGGTTACGGGTCAAGTTCCCCTGAAGCTCGACCCGCTCCGCGACACTCAAGGACAAGGTTGCGTATTTCCTCTTGAGCCTCTTCAAGGTGTCGAGTGTGTTGTGTCCACCTCAAAAACAGACCTGTTGAAGATTCAGACAAGAACATAGAAAAGTAGTAAAATACACTTTTGAACTATAATTATTGCTATAGTTAGGGTTATCCAGATATCTAGTGATGATTGAAGAAGTAGGCTATTTATATACTCTGTAATCAATAAAAAAAAATACATCAGTGGTGAATAACATTCACAGATCAATAATAGGGCACACAGGACTAGACCCCCCAATACTGTTGATTTAAGCCTTGACATTCAGTAAGTTTCCATGAGAAGACCCAGATATCTTCCTTTAGCTCACCTTTCCAGAGCTGCAGGGACTGGGGCTGGACAGAGGGCCAGATGGCCAGCTCTGTGGGCTCATACAGGGGGTTTGAATAGCACTCCCTCTCCCTATGTGTCAACAGAGCCTGGAACAGACAGTGGGTTCTCTCCTTCACACCCAGAGCACACCTGAGGAGATGGACAGATAGAGAGAGAGTGATAAGGACAGGCACAGGGAAAGAGCGAGGAAAAAATAAGTACTAAAGAATGACTGACTGTACGTGAAGTGAGAGTGTAAACTACGAGACAAACTCAGACCTGAGAGTGGAGAGCTGGAGGGGGACTCACCTCTCCTGGTCAGAGTTGCAGAGGAAGGTGCCATAGTTGGAGGAATAGGCATCTGAGGCCAGCCGTATGAGCAGGGCCTCAGAGAAGCCCAGGGCCAGGGGGAACTGGTGGGCTAGCTGCCACACACAGTCCAGCAGCAGCAGGAACACTGGGGCCTCCTGCCTGATACGGGCGTGGGAGTAGGCAGAGTGGGCGCAGCGCTGCTGGAACGGGTGGCCAGCCTGGACGCACACAAATAAACACACACAAATACAAGCAAACACACACCAACACACAAGAGGGAAAAAAGGAAGGTTATTCAGTGAGATGAACGCTGACATCGGGAAGATGTGATATCCTGCAGCGGGCCTGCAGTGAAACATGAGTCTCACCTGCACCCACTCCCTCTCCAGCAGAGCCAGAAAGCCAGGCAGTGTGCGTGAGCTTGGGTCCAGGATCAGCCGGGCCAGGGAGCTCACCAGCAGAGTGGTGTCTGTCCCCTCAGAACCATGGACCAGAACCGAGTGGCCATCCCTGGACACAGAGAACCATACAGCAACGCATTACAACTTCACTGTCAATTTGTCTCAACTGAAATGCATACCTGGTTACTTTAACCCAGTGCAGCACGTAGCATTTTGTTAACAACATTTACAGGGGAATATTTTGGCCTGTGAGCACCCAAAAAATAACCATTGATTGGATTTAGGTTAGAAGGATCAAATGTGTGTGTAGTTACAGATACGGTACACAATTAGTGATGCAGATGAATGAGTGTAACAGAAAATACAAAACCGGTGAAAAACTGTTGAAGTGAATACATCAAAACCTCAAGAACATGTGTGTGCTCAAAAGCATGTGTATGCTTCCTGAAGAGAGTGCTATGGAGGCCGATTCTAGTCCTGCGGCTGTACCTTTCCACACACTCTGCAGCGAGGCCGGCGGTGGCCAGGGCATTGTGAACGTGACTCAGCCACTTGGAGTTCTCCAGCTTGCTGAGCCAGCGGTCCACACTGTCTGAATGATCCCCACAGGCCTCCACCAGCTTGATTAGACTCTCCTGGAGCACCTTCCCTCTGAGGAAACACACACATTGACTATTCCATTCCAAGAGTTCCATTCTTAATAATACATTTTATTATTATTATTATATTACATTTACAAAATCCCATGCTCACTCTCAAATCTGTATGTGTCTCTTTCTCCCTCACACGCACGCTCAAACAAACACATGCACACACACACATGCACACACACACATACATGCAATCACACTTCTCCTCTCTTGCTCCCAGCAGCACACCTTTCCAGTTGCCTGTGCAGTCTCTTCCAGCAGCTGTAGCTGGATTTGGACTCAAAGCCGCCCCCTGTCATCCTCGCCTGCTGAGCCTGCTGGCTGGAGCGGGTGTCGATAATGTAACCCTTCTCTGACCTGTCAATCACAGCCTGGAGGAGGAGCTCATCCTCCCTGCAGCGCTTCCTATTGGCTCCTGTCAGGGGCTGACTGCTGCGCATGATGACCTGGAAAACACATGAGTCAGGGAGTTTAACTGTCTGTTGACTGTCACGTACGTTCCTTTATGAAATTACACTGTAATTACATGGGGGTGTATATATGTGAATGCATACTGGTTTTGTGAGTAACTGTGTATATGCCCATGGGCTTGTGTGTCACTGGATGTGTGTGTGCGCAGAATGTGTTTGTACATTCTTTTGTGACCCTTGTGTCCGTACATGTATGAACATGTACTAGTGTGTGTTTGTGTATGTGTGTGTCCTCACCATGCCGTTAGGCTTGTGATAATAGCAAAGCACAGGGAAGCGCCCCCATTGTCTGAACTTGGCCACCTTTATGAGGGCCTCATCATCAATGGCCCTGGGGACGATCACAGCAGGGGGGTAGGATGGACACACACAGTAGTCCCTGTTGACATGACTCAGCCTCCATTGGTCGTTCTGCATACAGAGACCACAATGATAAAATATACTATTATTGTAGGTATAACTCAGTTGTATAATGTTTGACTGTAGATTAAGAGCAGGTTCAAATCCCCTGACTCCAAACATACATATTTTACTGACAACATATATCCTACACTTAAATACTGGGGAAAACCAGTTTTGGTGTTGAACGAGAGGACAGAAAAGGATTATATAGCTAAGTATGAATGAGACTGGTGTCAAACTGATGGCTATCCTCTACGTGTGTTCTGTGCAGTTCTCATGCAGTAAGTGAAACCACATGCTTGTGGCTGTGACGCTTGAGTTCTGATCTAAGCAGCAGGACGTGTAATACATTCTGACCCCTGCAATGAGCTTGCCAAGTGTTTTTCCTGTGAGAATGGATTCTGGACTGTGTGTGTGTGTGTGTCCAAGTAGCCACTCGTTCCTGAAGCGCCGCGCTCACTCAGCTTGCTCCCCCGCCCGTCTCCGACAGGAGGCTCCAGTGTTCTTGTTGCTGCCTGATTGTGTGAGCCCCTGGCGCCTTGTCTGTTTGTGAGTGTATGCCTGTGTGCATGTGCATATGTGTGGATGTGTGTGCATATGTGTATGTATATGTTTTACCAGATCCTCCATTTGAGCAAAGTCTTGCTCAGTGGATGAGAGGCCCCACTGGCCTTGCAGACTGAGTCCAGAAGGTCTGTAGAAGAAGGGATACGTGTGTGCCACTGTCTCCAGAGACGAGAGATTCTAGGGAGACAGAGACAAACTGTGTTTTGAGCGTTACCACACTTTTAGTGTTACCACACCTTTAGTGTTACACACCTTACCGGATGTCTTGTTGTATCTTACTCAACAGTTTTGCACAAAAAGCAGAAAGAGAGAAAGTAAGAGAGGGTTGGTGGTGGGGGGGGGGTACTGACAAAAAAGGAAATGGTTTCCTTCTCAATATCCCCTGAAACTTTCATCAGTTTGAGTATTGTACCTCAATAGAGTGGGCGATGTTGAGACACTCTTCCATACCCGGGATGTCCAAGTGGAGAACACACAGGTCCTTACAGCGGAGGGTGATTGTCCCAGATGACCCAGATGGCCTTTAAGGAAACACACACACACAAGACATAAAAACATAGTAACACACACACACACGCACACATATACATACACACAGACACACACAAATATCATCACACTGCCCTCTATCTCACCCCACACATCCCTCCCCCCAACCCTAGGACTCCACAGCCTGCAAAGCAAATTCTTGCAGCAGGAAAGGCAACAAAAAAGCAACTGCAGAGGCCAACACAGGGGGGAGTTCTACACGTTGACAGTTTAAGGGGGCCCCTTTACCCCTCAATATCAACCCTTTGACTGTAATGGTATGTTCCCAACAAGCTACAGTAATTCATGGTTCAAGGGTTTAAATGAACATTTTAGTTTCTGGCTTAAGCAGTTTGACTTGAAGTGAACATAAAACATGGTTTTAGGAAGGGAAGCAGGTCAAACGTTAAAGGCGGTACAATATCGGAATACAAAAACAGACGACCATGAAGCCTGAAATGAGAGAGGCTCTATACTGTATGTTTTGCTGCACAATGCTGTGTGATGTCCTGCAAAGCATACAAACACACATAGCAGCACACACAATGTCCAACCTTTCACTCTGGACTGAACTAGAGAAGAGGCTGGAATAGCCTAACAGGTTTTCCACACTGGTTAAAGAGAGAAAGAGAGCATGGGATGGATCTTGAGTGAAGAGATAATCAAACATCTACTGACACTAGAAGGACAGTGAAGAATTGGGAAAAAGTTTCATTGTAGACAACGTTGAATATCATAATTATAGCCTAACGCTTGTCACAATCAAATTAGTTTAAATCTTCTATCCTTCACGCAATGAGGTTGTCTCTGATCCTGTAGTTAATCTGTGTCCATGTAGAGGTGAACCTTCTTACCTCTTCTCAATGGCATCAATGTTTCTGAGAAGTACCAAGACCTGTTTTGGACTGTCCCCATCCCTGTCAGAGAACAGAAGGTGATGCCCTGTCACACATAAAGTCCCTTTCATCGGAGCATGTGACGGCTGTCGTAGGACAACATCTTCAACGTTGGCCGTTTTTATGTGCTCCGAAAACTCCATGTCAAGCGGCTATACGCACAAAAGGAGGAAGACCGAAAGCAATTCGGTTTGACAAAACGTCTTCCGCGAATGAACTATGTTTGGTCGCAAAAGAAATTCACTTCTCCTCTCTTATCTTGTTTATTTGTAAAGAACGAAAAGAATCTCGAAATGAACTTCATTTCTCCCAACATGGAAAAAGAGGTGTGTCGGTCCAAAATATTGACTTGCTGCAGTGTTTGCTTGGCGATAAAGGACCTAATAATAGCGACGCCTTTCAGTTTGTGAGAGAGCTCACACCTTATTGAAAGGCCATATCTGCTTCTCACAAAATGTGACCACAACTTGTGGTAAGAGAAGAAGTCATCATTTCCTGGAAGCAGTAGTGAGAGTACAAACTGTCAATAGACTATAATCCCTTCCTAAGAAGGTTCCATTTTTGTAATGATCGGATTTTTAAATTCCTATTTAATGAGATCCACAATGTGTCAGTTGTTCAATAAGCGTTCCCTTACCAAACTCCCAACAATACAATTATTTAGCAAATGCTGCGCTTATAAAATGAGTTTCGCAAATAACCACTAGATGGTGTCATTAAGCTACGTTGAACAAAAGATTGTTCATTTCCAGATAGGCCTGTGTGACTTTTTCTGTAATCCTTATGGTTCCGTGGTGTGCCTGGAAAGGTAACAGTGAAAGAGATTGCATATTTTATAACAATATGTTTGATATGGTGACAAAGTTTACTATTAGGGTATTCAAAATAGGCTTCATGTCAATATCAGTTAAAAAAAAATGTGGCATTGATATTCCAATGTTATATCCTAATAAACAACGACTTTACTAATAAGACATACTGCCCTTACTAATAATGTTAGGTGGGCACCTATTAAGTGCTGCCTGCCGTAGGCTACTAGCTAAAATGAAAGTGCTCGTGTGGATATGACTGAGGAAAGTTATGGAGACACCTCTCTCAACTTGGGATCGCCTATGGGCGGTCACTCTCTGACACTATAAGTATAGTGCACTCAATTCAGAACTGGACAACCCTCTTAATATAGGACAGTAAGCGCTCAAGGAATCTGGGAATATCTCATTCAGCCTTTTTTGCAGCCGCAGAATTACAGTTTACCTTTACGCGTTAAATGTTCCACACAAATTCAGCACTTGCAATGGATTTCAAAGAACTTGGAGGAGAGGAAAACGGTGAGGGAGACACAGTGGATTTAGATAGTGTGAAAGCGCTTACTGAAAAACTGAAATTACAAACTCGCAGACCTTCATATGTTGAATGGCAAGAGCGCTTACAGAGCCGGCCATGGAAGGAGAACGCAGACGATGCTCAAGAAGACTCTGCACAGAAAGTTACTAATTTACCTGAAATTATACGCGATGAGAACTCTGAACTAGTAGTGCGCAACATATGCGGCTTTGATACAATTGACGATGCTTTGGACTTTATTAGGAAAGAACTGGTGAGTCACAGAAATAGTTTGGATTGTTGTGAAATTATATTCCTCTATGATACTTGGATAGAGAGCATGGTGCAGAGTATAAAAAATACAAGGATTTATAGGCTACTCATATGTCTAATTAAAATGTCATTATATGGTTACAGGCCTCTAGGCTAATCTTAAACATATGCCCTTTGTTTTATTTAAATGCATTGTTTTGGATTCTATTAGTGTTCGCCTTCAATGTGTCTTTAGTGTTTTTAATATTGTTTGGTCTGCTTTGCTTGAGCGCCTACTGCTAGGTCTACTCGTGGCTTTGCATCTTGTTGAACACAAGTCGTGGCTTTGCATCTTGTTGAACAAACACACGAAACACAATTAAAACGCTTTCAATTGCCAAACAATTTATGCCAGTCATGCGTATGCTAAATCGGTCGAAGATATAGCTCCTGTATTAGCCTACATCATTCGTTATTTATTACTAATATATCTCTCTACCAACTCCGCTCCCTCCCTACCTCTACTTCCACAGCGGGAGATGCAGCTGCAGGACAACCGACTGGCCCGTCAGCTGATCCGTCTGCGCGTGGAGATACACCGTCTGAAAGTGGAGCAGATTTGTCACCGGCACAAGGAGATGCTGGATGACGCCACCTATGAGCTCGAGGAGTGTGGAGAGGAGTCGGACTTGTTGTGCGACATCCCCATGAAGGCCGCGTTTGCCCTGTCGACACCGCTCAAACACTTGGGCCTCACCAAGATGAACATCAACTCCCGACGCTTCTCTCTCTGTTAACACAAGTAGCCCTTTAATTCCTGTATCTGTTTGTGCAGGTTATTGGCTTCACACTGCTGCAGATGTTGTTTCACTGCATTTAGGGAACAATAGTTGGCAGAGCTCTTAGTCCTAATTAACCATGGGAGGAAATATAGATGACTGCTTTGATCTGTGTTTGTGTTTTGTCATAGCATGAGAGAGACGCGACGGGACACACCCAGCAAAGAAGTAATTTTTTCCCCCTTGTGCCCAGGGCCCCTGTTTTGAAGTGTGGATCAAAGTAGATTGTGTAAGATAGTAACAGAAATACATGGCGGCATAGAAGGAGTACAGTGACTCAGGGTCCAGTGTTCTAGGTATTCCGACTCATCAATAGGATAGGATCAGAACTCCTGAGGGGACAGAGATGACGAGAGCATCATCAAGTAGTCTCCCGCTGTGTCTGGTCCATGTCCTCTGTAATGTCTTCATAGGGAATCCCACACCCAAGCCAGTACCGTAGACAGAGAAACCTCAGAGAAAGGAAAACTTAGTGTGATAAAACAGCTCTGACCCATGCAGAGAGCCACAGGGAAAATAGGTCTGGCTGAGTCCCAGACACCAGTCCCACAGGAAACATAGAGGGTCACGCTCCAGCATTCTGACACCTCTTCTTCATCAACCAAAAATAACACTGACTTCTCCAGGGTCAGGACTGCAACGATAGGGCCTTATAGAGGCTATGACCTATGCAAGTCCGCTATGAGATTTAGTTTCCATTGCATTGTCCAGATGTTGTGCAGTACAGTGTTTAGTGTACTGCAGGACAGTCTCAATGTAGTACTGAATTCCATAGACAGCACAATGTTTCAGCACATAAATAGTATAAGATTAACAGGATGTGCTTCTTAAGTTGAAATATACTTTGATTATTAATGCTTTTTGTTCTCAGGGGGAGAAGGTGAACAGATCAAATACTAGATGGGTAATACAATTATCTGTGTTACAGATAATAAAGTGAGTTTCTGTTTCTCTGTATCTCCAATGTATGTGTGAAATAAAACAACCTCAGAAAGACTGGTGTTTTGGGGGAAGTTGTATAACATTTATATTATTAGGGGTTACACATGTAAAGATGTCAAATATTTTTTATAATAAATAAAATGAATTGGAGTAAGTGGATATTAACATGTTAAAGTTTTGATTTCTTTGAGTCTGTTTGCTTATTTGTCAGTCTGTCAGTCTGTCAATCAACATCTAGGCTGAAGGACCTCAGTGCTTGCGTAAATTGAATCTGTCTGAAATGCTGAATTTCTTCAACAACGATTCAATACATCATGCTAGCATACTAGCAAAGCCCGGAAGGACTGCTCCACCCCACAGACAAAAGTGTCATACATGATTACCACAATGTGCAACCAAATACAGTATGACATACTGTGCTCAATTTCATATGTAATGGATGCTCAAGCACATACGATGTGGAGTTAGACATGATATACTTTGTATAGGTGACCTCATACATGACGTAGGTGATAGAGATAGACAGTGAAGAATAAATGGTTCAGAATGATACGATATAGAGGATGCACATTATCTGAACATTGGTACCTTGAGGCTCCATTTTAGACTACTGTGATATTCTGTGCTCATATTTCTCATACAGCTCATCTCCTGTAACTAATATTCACCAACAACCTGCAGATACGCTATGTTTAACACTATTCTAAATACAGTCAATGATAATCAATATAGACTACTCTAAATATATATTAGAGAAACGATATGACAGAGGCTATTGATATGTACAGAATCATTTTAGCCTCTAGTTCTCTTGTGCTTTTTTAGTAAACACAAACAGTATACACAAAAAGAATACATTCAATTAAAAAACGTATTTCTAGAATATTAGGTCACTCAAACATGTCAAGTGTAACCATCTGCTGCAAACAGTAGGGTTTCTCCTGGGAAGGTCAGAGTTCGGTTGGGGCTGTCGCTGCTCTCTGTGCACTTGGATGCACTTGGATTGGATGGGAGGTTCTCACAGAGAAGTATTACAATGTATTGCCCCCTTGGGAACACATCAGATAGCTATTTGAATACCAACAATATACAAACAAATGTAAACACACAAGATTAACACATGCTGATACAAAATAATCCTTCCTGTGATTTTATGGTTTAATACATAAAGACAATAAAACATACATTTACAAGAGGCTGAGTAGAATCACCTAGCTGTTACCTGGAACAAGGACCATCAGTTCTTTGTTTTTCTGTAGGAATGAACATTTTATTTTAAACGCTAAGCAGATGATTAACACCTGCATTATACACACTACAGAGCAATGTGAAGCAGAGGGCCTGGAAAATGTGCTGCATTGATAGTATTTAGAAAAACATCAGATTTGTCAGAGATGAGATTTCAAACCTACAATTTGGAAACAAGTGACAAGTGATGCAGATGTGGGAGTAGGAATACCCCTCAGAGAAACTCACTGCACCCACTGACTTTGACGCAGGGATGTGTGGGGATATCAGTTCTGATTCTATGCTGGGTTCTCTGTCAAGTGCTTGTTTAGTAAATGTATTCAATTCAAATTCAACTCCAACTGCCTCTGGGATCCCATCAATGCTATTAGTTTAGTTGTAAGAAGGTAATAAGTTGCACATGCTTCTGTCTTGGATCTGTGTAAACCTTTGAAGTACTCCGAAAACACATTTGAGAGTCCAAACTCAGACTTCTTACTGGAATTTGATTATTTGTGGCACCAGCTCAATAACCGTTGCCTAATACTAAAATCAGATCAAATGCATTAAATTAATTTAGCAACTTACAGCTTTTTCCTATGGAAAGCGCCCATGCCCTTATCTGTACAATCTTCACTTTCTCATAGGAAAAAAAGAAAACACTAAACTTCTAAACTTCCCAACACAGAGAGCCAAACACTAAGTTAATATCCATAAATGCTTTATCTGAATGTATTTATACACGTGGCAATGTTTAGTATGGGAAACTTGCTGCAGTTGTGCATGCACCTACTTCTGTGCACTTCCTGTACATTTTTAGGCTGACTTCCTGTCATTACATGCTCTCGTAGTTGCAGTCTGCCACCGCAACCCTCACTACTCTGCATGCCAGAGTGACACTACAGCAAAACATGTAACGGGAGATTTCATGTCTTTCGTCAGTCTACAGAAGCGTCATTATTTGGTCCATTATAGTATGTTTCTCAGACCCTTGTTCCAGTCTGTTCATGTACGTTCATCTGAATGTTTGTGTAGTTTTGCACAGTTGTTTGCTGAATGTGGGTGTGTTTGTTTGTCAGAGTTTGTAGGTGAAAGTGCGTGTGACTATGTCAGCAAAGTTCATGAAAAAACAAACATCCAACCAACCATCAAGCCATATATTGTGTACAACAATGACAAGTGACACTGTTCTCGACAATTATCCCAGTCCAGCGCTTGGGAATCATAATAATGGCCTGTGTAGCATAGCTACTTAGTATTATTTTCCGTCTCTTTTTATACTATAAAGTAATTGGAGGGTTGGAAACATTAATTATTACTGAACAACTATGATGAACAGTGACTCGTGGGTGGTTCTTCATGACACATATTTCATGTTAACTGTTTCATTGTGGTTCACTTACAGTCTCTCAAACTAAATCGTGTCCTTAGACAGTTTTACATTCCTCCTTTTTAAAATGTTTTGAACTAATGAACATTGACATGTACACTCATGCTGTCAGAAAGGTGCTGTCCTGACCCACATAAAGTGGATCCCAACGTTCCCTATGCTAACACACAGCTGCATGTCTAGCACCTGCTGAAGACACTGCAGATTAACTTCTCAACGACAGGAAGCCCTTTGGGTTGCTATCTCTCCGCAGAGATGTGTGTGTATCCGTGTGAATGTGTGTGTGTGTGTGTATGTGTGTGTATGAGCCTACGTACAAGCGCACATCAGCACCATTTGAAGATATAGAATGAGTCGTTTAGAAGAGAAAAGACCTTGCGCTGCAACATCTTGTACTTTGATTCACGCTTCATTTTGAGCTTTTCTTGAAATAGATATATTGTAAAATAGATCTGATTTATTCCAAACCATCCGAGGGTGATATTTTTGTCATGGGTGTACGTATTCTGGTTACTGGCCTCTGATATCACTGGATCCTGTTTAAGAGCACGCTGGTCAAGTTGAGGTAAGAACCTGTCGTGGTGAGCTTAGGAACAACCAGCACAATTATGAAGGTTACTATTGTGACATAACATATCACCAATTCAAACCTACTAACAGTTACATTTCTTTCTTTTTTATATGGTTTTAATATGGATTTCATTGTTATAGACTGATTGCATAATTGTGAATAGATATATCTTGTTTGAAGAAATGACAAATACCTGTTGACATTAATTAAATCAGCCGTTTTATGCAGAATAAAGGATTGCTACACTGAAAGGTAGTGAGATGTAAACAAACGCTAAAAACCTGTATCAAATAACAAGGCATCGTACAATCTTTGGGTTTGAAGGAGGCTGCTGTTAAATGTGATGTTAATTGATGACTAATCGAAGAGCAAACAGAAATACATAGAGGATGATTTAAAAATGTCTCCACATTCATTTACTACCCATCTTGGCCATCAAACATTTTCCCAGACACTGCCTGACCAGTACACCACTAATGTCCTTGAAATGAAACTTTCTGGACTAGAATTTTGTCGATTCAAAAGGAGAGCCGCATGTGAATGTGACAAATCTTTTTGGGCGGAGGTTCTGTCACTTCCGACAAAGTGACAGAACAGAGGCATTATGGAAGTGACCAGAAGAAGACCTTCGCCATCCTCCATGGTCCCTCTCAGTGTCATCCCTCAGCGTCCCAGTACAGGGGGCGGCTGTCACAGAGGGGTCAGGTTTTTCCCCAAAACTGACCCCCTGCCAGATATTCTCACGGCTTTATGCCTGAGGCCACTGAGATTAGCCCACAGACCTTGTTGCACAAGCTGTCCAATGGAAGAGGAGTGAGCCTGAGAACCAATGTTCTAACAACGTGGCAGGGTAGAACTGCACACACTGATCTTGTGCAGTCTGTGACAAGATTAGTACCGTCTTTCATATAATCCAAAATGTTCTAGAGGAATCTGAATTTGCTACATATTTTATGTGAAGTTTTGTAATTATAAATCTTGGAGGATTCTGTGGAATGCGTAGTTATGTTACTGCAACATGAGACGGTTCCACACTTTCCATTAGTAATGTTATGTTACTTTCATTGTATATACTTATATATAGATATTTTATATCATTGAACAACATCTATTTCTTAACTTTTTTGTGTTCTTCAAATCCGTTTGTGGTCGAAATTCCTCCTTGATACATTGAGTTAAGGCCTAGCGTCTTAGGCTTTGCAATTGAAGCATCATAAACATTTTACAAATCTGGGCATTTTACTGTGGACTGTTTGGTTTACTTAAATCTGAATGACATCTCAGATTTACAGTACACCTCATCTATCAGCTCTGCTTTGTTTTATCAAAGTTTGTTATCGTTCTGATTTTACTCTCAACAAAATGTCTTGAGTTGTTCCATGCTTTGGTACAGTATTTTAGATTATGTTAAATGTTAACATAAAATACATGATTTGGGTTACAAGTTTATTCAAAAATACAAACATTTATTTGAGACACTTTATACTTTACTGAATCTGTGTTGAAATACTGTATTATTTGATTTGAATTTGGACCTGCAGTTCTTAATTTATGAGACGATGGTAAAATAATACCATTAAATGACAAACTCTGATTGGAGATATACTGTAGAATGTAATTTGGTCAGATAGATTAGTTTTGCATTGTCAATATAACATTAGATTGTCTATTAATCATATATAGGAGTATGTGAAGTCACACATTCCTTCAGTAAAGTGTTTTATCAATCAAGCTTCTAACCAAAGCTTCATTTGTTTATCAAAATGTAACATTTCACAGATAATTAAAAAAACTGTACACTGTATTCCAGGGAAAATGGGATGTAACTGCAGTTCAGACTATAATGATGAGGACTGGATAGAGAACCTGGATGAAATGTGTGACCACTGCAACTGCCCAATTCCCCCCCATTCAGTCAACACGGTGAGTGTGTGTGTGTGTGTGTGCATGTTTGTCTGAGTGTTTGTGTGTTATTTTTCACAATCGCTTTTGAGCACTAGCACAAAGTGCTACAACACATAAGCAATGCATGTGACTTCAGGAAATTGAGTCCAATGTAAGGAAGAGGGTGTGATGTTTTTACACAGGGGTGAAATGAATATCACAGATATGAGAGCAATTGACGTATTAATACACAACGTACTAATGTGACCTATGTAACCATGGTCTTTGGAATGGATGTTGAGCCAGGATGTTTGTGTAAGTCAGTGTTGCTTAGTGGGAATTTGGAACTTACACAGTCAGAGGGGAAGTTTCCCCTTGTGTGCCATTAATTGGGACTGCGACCATTCACCAATGTTCTGTATACTTCCGCCATATGAAATAGGTATCCCAATTAGATTAGCATTAGAGTAGAACAACACATGTGTCTGCTACAAGACCCACTGGGTTTGACCAAACAACAAAGAGAACTTATGAAAGATACCAGTCTTCCTGATGTTTCTCTTCTCGAGCTACCATAGCTGAAAGGTGTCTGCTAAATGTTTCTCTTGTAGATGAGTGAAACACATTTTACATTGTATATTTACTGTCACTTTCCAATTCTACCTTCACCAGTACACAGAGCAGCTGAGTATGCTGCCCTATGACCCGTACCAGCAGCCTCCCACTTCTCCTTTACCAGGTAAATGTGTGGATGTGGATAGGTGTGTGAGAGTCCGGTCTTATTTTTGTGTAAGGGTTATGTTTGTCGATGTGCCCAGTACAGAATGTGTGTGTGTATGAGTATGAGAGAGGTTCTGTGTATTTGTTTGCAACATATCCACGATTATTTATGTTTTGCAGATGATCTAATGATGGCCATATACAGCTATGAACCCAACCATTCTGAAGACTTGGGGTTTGACAAGGGAGAGAGGCTGCGGATCCTCAATAAGTGAGACGAGAGAATTAGGCCATGGAAAGTTTCAAAGACAAACAAAAACTGAACAAACTTTATAAAAAAAGATAAACCACTTTTCTTGGTTTTTCTGGCGGGTTTTCAAGAAATCCCCCCAAAAGTAAAAAAGAAAAAACACTTACAGGAAGTCAAAGCTATGCATTGTACACTCCAGTGATGTGAATGTGGTTGCTGCAAGTAATCAGTACATAGAACCTTCACTGTTAATCATATTAAAATATGCTGATCACTTGCTGTCGCTGTCTCCAGAAATGACCCAGAGTGGTTCTTTGCTGAGTCCCTCATCACCGGACAGAGAGGGTACATCCCACACAACTTTGTCGCCAGCCTAAATACCATGGAGACGGAGCCGTGAGTCACAGCGGAAACACACAGCCGAACGCCACTCAAAAAACGCTTCGCTCAACCTCAACACTATCTCATGCTTGTCGAGTCGACTCCCTATAGGTAAGGGATGTGGTTAGGTTCTGAAGCTGCACTGCTCTGTTTGCTCTGCAGATGGTTCTTCAAGAACCTCACCAGAAATGACGCAATGAGGTTTCTGCTGGCCCCTGGGAACACACAGGGCTCCTTCCTCATCAGGGAGAGTGAGACCGCCAAAGGTATGTCGTCCTCCTCGTCCACTCAACTCAATTAGTGGTAATACGGTTGGAATTCCATCAAAACCCAATGCTATCTTGTTATGCTGTGCTTTCACATGAATCTTTGTAAGTAGACTGCGCACACCATCTCATGCTTGACCAATGTCCTCTGACAGTTAGGAGGGTGCGTTTCTGGATGAAAGAGGTTGATGAATGCTTGGCTCTCTGTGTCTCAGGCTCCTATTCCTTATCTGTGAGGGACCTGGACCACAACCAGGGTGAGACGGTCAAGCACTACAGGATCCGTAACCTGGACGAAGGTGGTTTCTACATCACCGCCAAAATCTCCTTCAGCTCCCTCAAGGAGCTGGTCCAACATCACATGCGTAAGAATCACCTATAAATCGTCATTGGGGCTATCAAAACTCAACAAGATGAAGACAGAAGGGCGAAGGACAAATATGTTTTCCAACCCATTGACCTGTTTGTGTTTGCCCACAGGTGAGGCTGACGGTCTGTGCACCCGGTTGCTGAAGCCTTGCCAGTCTAAGTTGCCCCAGAAGCCCTGGTGGCAGGATGAGTGGGAGGTCCCTCGCGAGTCCCTCAAACTGGAGCGCATGCTGGGAGCAGGCCAGTTTGGGGAGGTCTGGATGGGTGAGTGTGTTAGCATGTCACCATGGTGTGTTGAGGGGTAAATGCGTGTTTGATTGTTGTGTGTGGGTAGTTTCGATGTTTAAACGGACAGGAATGCACATGAGGAGCTATGGATGAGTGTGTATGTCTGTTCCAACAAGGGAAATGTCAAAGAAGACTTGTGGTGACTATTGCCACTCAAAGCCACTGAATCAGACTGGGTTTAAGTAGTTTGGATGTGTATACTCCACAGATGACTCTGGCTTTGGCTGCAACAAGACTTTTAATGCTATATTGTGTCTCATGTCTTCTCATGACAGCTCTGTTAAAGTTCTATCAGAAACAGAAACCATTTTGAATGACAGAAGATAGAACGTTTTTTACAGTGTTTTAGCTGCCCTACAAATGTGCAAAACCCTGTTGCTCGGCCTGGCTTTGGGCTACACACCTATCTGTCTTTCTCCCTGTCGGATGGAATAGTCTCAGAACTGGGTTCACTGTGTTTGCATGATTTCCTCACACAAGCTATGTGACAAGGGCTTGTTTCAGCTGGTAAGGCCTCTTAGGATTGATGTTGAGTATTAGCAGTATTACACAAGACCAAGAGAAAGTAAGAGCTGCACTAGGGCACAGGCCAAAAACACCAGAGCTTACCAACCTCTCTAAACTGGATTTATGATGAGGCTAGCATTACAAAAGGGTGAAGGTCTGGTACATTATCTCTTACCGTTCCCCTGTTGAGATCACAAAATCAAACCTTAAATACCAGGATGAGGGCGTTGGTTGGGGTATATCTGCTCCGGTAATCTGATCTTCTCTCACTCCAGGCTGTTTATTCTGTCATGCTGTCAATATCTACGTGTGCACGCAGTCCCACATTCTAAAGGAGCCCCAGTATCAGTAAAGCAAATATCCCTTACTGTGTTTTAGAATTTTCCCCCCGTTTTCTCTTTGCCCCCTGTGAGTGATCTTGGCAGGGGATTTGTTTGTCCTTCTTAGTCCAAGCAGCAGTGTGTTAAGACTCCCTCATGATTGTTTTTCATGGTTGTCAGAGATTAAATAAAAGGCTCCCCACCCCCTTTTCAGTCTCATGATGTCCATAGCAGATAAAGGTAAAAGAAAAAAAGAATGCTTTCAATAATAAATAAAGTTGGTTCCATCACTGAGGCATTACAAATACAAATTGTGGAGGGTTAGGGCTGGGACTTGAGAAGCGACAACCATTGTGTCACAATCCGTCGTGTCATCATCCATGGCCTCGCCCTACTTTAAAACCACCAGTTGTAGGTAGCCTATGTCAAAAATGTTCATTTTTCTATTGAGAGTGAAAGTGAATGTCACCATTAGGTTCTAACAAATCTCAACCGCTGTTCTGTTCATTCTTCCAGGTATATACAACAATAACAGGAAGGTAGCAGTCAAGAAACTGAAAGCAGGGACCATGTCCATTGCAGCTTTCTTGGCCGAGGCCAACATGATGAAGAGCCTACAGCACGCTCGATTGGTCCGCCTCTTTGCAGTGGTAACCCAGGAACCCATCTACATCATCACAGAATACATGGAGAATGGTGAGTTGATCCGTCAGTGGTCCAAACCTCCAGTGACAAGCCATTTCAATTACAAAACAAGAGGAAATTTGTCATTATTGCTTGTCCTCCGGGGGTATTTACAGGACGCTATTAGAAGTTCAAGCTAATTTTCCAGGAAGGATCAACTCATCATAAATGATTGATGCAGTTTGTTAGTTTCGGTTCTTTTCAGTTGGTTTCTGTTGTATTCTCTGAACTTTCCCAGCAAGCTTCTGTCTCTGCCTGCCTCCATCCCCCTCATCTCTAACTCACAGTCCGCACCCCTGCCTCTGAACAGCACACAACGAGTCATCCAGAGTCTTAGGAACACCTGGAACTCACAAAGAGCAAAACTGTTTTCAGAGAGGCGGGCAATGTCATCAGCCATCATGATCGAACATGTTTACATGTTATCAGTACACACGCAGCTCACAAAAGACGGGACCTCTCTACTCCACCTCTGTACTGTACTTGTTGCATGTCCGTGTATGGTTCATGAGTCCGATGCCTTTCACAGGACGATGACTCTGCAGAGTTATCCAAACGTCATTCGGACCTCAGATGAGATTACTTTATTTATAGTTTGATATAGTAGATAAGACGTGAAATAGAGCACCCACAGAACACGCCTTATGCTTTTGTGCCGTTTGATCATTAGAAACACATTACAGGCTTGTCCAGACTTTCCCAACATCTTTCCTCTCTTGTGTAGATACCACAGGCCATTTCCATTGTCTCTCAGTGAGCCAGTTGAATTCACTTCTCTGAGCTGATTTTCAAAGCAACAAAACTTTTACTTGTTTTCTCCAGACGTGTCTATGATGTCAACACACCAAGGGGAAGTCTGTCCCGACTGGTCTAGGACAGAGGTGTCAAATACGAGAGGGTGATTCACCGCCTCATTGTTCACTGAGAGGGCCGCCGACCCCCATTGGTGCTTGGCTTCATTCCAGAATCAGCACACCAAGCATACACATAAACATGCACAGCACTAGTGCGTCCACATACACAAACATGCACACAACCTGGGTCCAAGACAGACCCTCAGCCAGACTCTAAAAAACAGACACACCCAAGCCCCCACCTGCTGCACTAATTCACCATCACAGCCTTTCAACCACTTACCATTAAAACTGCTCTTCCTTTCACTCTTTCACACACACAACAAAGGCAACCTGTCAGTCTCTTTCACAAATCTAAAGGAAGACCTATAAAATGGTGGCCATGGTAACAGGTCCACACAGAGTTAAGGTATTTAGAACTAAATGTATTATTTAAAGGCAACACATTCAACCCCTTAATGTTTAAAAGATCAAAAAGATTTAGGTGAAAACACGTTTTAAGGTGTTTCCTTTATGTATGTTCCACTTTGTCCAGCATGGTTTTGTATTTTCCTTGAGAAGATTGTGCAGGACAATAACACAGTACACAGAGAGATGCAGTCACTGGTGCAACAACAGCCTCAGTATGGAAGAGCTTGGAGGCCTGTGAATGGACGACCATTGTATGTTCCCATGAGAGCCCTGCAGAGCTCCAACAGTGGTTGAACATGAGCTGTCCCTTTGTCAGGGATCCACGTGTGGACAAATTCAATTGTGTCCTCTGTTGTTGCCACTGTTGTCAACAGAAAAGGAAGGACTGACGTTCCCATCTTCTCAATTTGTCCCTCCATTTACCACTGAAGATAACACAACCGGGGAAAATAGCGGGCGTGGCACCCTAATGTCCCTAGGCCACCTCAACTATGACTTCTTTTTCTCTCAGACTTCAAAGGAATCGGTCTAGAATAAAGCAGAGGAGCCGTTGCCCCTCTTTACTTCCACAGTCTTTCCTATTTTCTTAAGGCATTTCCTGTGGATAGACTTGGCTGGCCTGACTTGGGTCCCATGGTATTGTTCTGCCCTAATCAAACAATGCAGAGAGCAAGGAGACGTGGCCTGTTGGAAGAGGCCATGCATCACCTTGAATGATGGAAAGCTCACTTCCTCCGAATGTTGTGATCCCTGATTTAAACATCTATTCTTGGTCTTTATCAGCTATTTATGTCCAGGATGTACTGTTACTTGGAGTGTCACTGACTTCCTTCACAATAGCTGTAACTCCACATGAACATTTCAGACGTCATATAACTATTTTCAAATGAAACATTATTGAATGCTTTGCCTAATGACCAACGTCCTTTGACATACGGGTGTTTTCAACCAATGCCTGATTCTTATAGCTACAGCTGTTGTGCTAATGATTGGATCTCATTGTCTCACAGGCAGTTTGGTGGATTTCCTCAAGACAACTGAGGGGGGCAGTCTGCCCATTAGCACCCTGATCGACATGGCCTCACAGGCAAGTCACAAATCTCCTCATTACTCTGCCATGTTTATCTAATTCTATCTTGGCTCCTGTCTCTCACTAAGTATACCTTTTCAGTTGTAATCATGGTCTTGTAATTATGAGTGCTTACCAGCCGTCATAATCTGCCCGGTAACAATAGAGACCTGTGTGCGTGAGCCAGGGTTTCAGAAACAACACGCAGCTAGACACCTTGACACCTTGACACAAATATAATTGTGCCACGCTTTAAAGGTTTCAAACAACACACCATGAAGTGAATGCCGTTCCGTGGAGACACAGCTGATGATACACAGCCATCACCAAAATATAGGTGCATCATAAGCGTTGACATTTATTTTCATTGAGACCTAGTAGAGTAAACATTATTTACAGTACATTAACTCAGACTGTCAGAAATGGGGGTCAACACAGTTCATGTGCAGGTTTAATTCAGTTGTCGTTTTAATGAGAACATCTAATTACCCTTAAACCTAATTGTTGTTTGCTAATTAAATGTTATGCTAACTTTGCTTTAAGAGACAACGTAAGAGATACAAGCAGGTGTAATTTGGGTCAAAATGCCAAAGATTAGATAAAGGTCACAGTTGGTTAACTCTCATAGACAACCTCACCGCATCTCAGTGATGGTCTGAGGGGATGGAGGATAGACTATGGTTTCTCTGTAGAGGTGTTTCGAAGGGGAAACATCCCTGAGCTATGGAGCGAACACTGCATCCATTCAACATGGAAGTCATTTGGTTAGGGACCATGTTCATCATGGGATTGATTTAGAATTCAAATGAGCACTGTCCAAAGTGACTCACTGTTACCAGTGAAGATTGTCACTGAGTTGCTTCAGAGGAGCTCTGTCTGTCTTGGGGAACTGTGCTTTCCCACTGCTGGAGGTTAGAATGTGTGCGACAAAACGACTTGTGTTTACCCACGAAGAAGCATGTGACTTAATATGAACCATAACATCAACCCTAAAGCAAAGGAATGAAATGGAGATGCGTTCTCTCTGGTTCCGACGTGGTGCGTGATGATGAGCTAAAGTACATACTGCACGCACATCTCAGTTTCCTGCCAAGGGCCTTGGGGCCCAATGACGCCAATGTGTGAGATTCTTACTATGCACATCTGCCCCCACAACTCTCACACACAGACATACATTCAATATCAATGTATTAGTGGAGGGGGGGCGGTTATATACTCTCAGTCAGGTACATTCTCACTTTCAAAATGTACCTCATAACTCCCTCGTCCTTTGCGTGAGTCCTCTTATGGCAATGATTCTTTGATTCACTCACAGTCAGTAGCCTATTTTCTGTCTGCTATCGTTCTCTCACCTATGACACCAACACCCTTGTACAACTAAAGTCGGATGTGCCCACACAGCTGAGGTATGAGAGACAGGATAGAGAGTTGCCTGTTTTATGTCCTCAGACTGTTCTGCCAGAGAAAAACTAGGTGGAGCACAGATGTGAGGAGCACAGACCTGACCTGGGGAAGTGAGAACCTCCCAGTCACAGGAATCTCCCTCCTCTGTCTGTCTGTCGTCCGTCCGTCTGCCTGTGACACACAAAAACACAAAAGCACACACGCACCGTTCTTTTCTAATGACACTCTGCCCCTTGTAGGTTGCTGATGGCATGGCCTACATCGAGGAGAAGAACTACATTCATCGGGACTTAAGAGCAGCCAACATTCTGGTGTCCGATGAGCTCATCTGTAAGATTGCTGACTTTGGACTTGCAAGACTCATTGAGGACAATGAATACACAGCCAGAGAGGGTAATGAGCCTATCACATTCCATTATGTTCAACAAACTTGCAATGCAACAATCCTCAAGGAACACGAGATCTGAGCAGAGAGAACAATTTGTATGTACTGTACTGTGTCTCCACCATGTGTTTTAACTATGTACTTCAGATCTTCTGCTGTATTTTCTACAGGCACTATTTCTGTGTTGCTTCGCATAAAGGTGTCGGCTAAATGAATGAGATAGAAATGTTCAAAAGGAGTTCTTTCATTCTTTCTTCTCAGGTGCAAAGTTCCCCATCAAGTGGACAGCACCCGAAGCTATAAACTATGGCACCTTCTCCATAAAGACAGATGTGTGGTCTTTCGGGATCCTCCTGACAGAGATAGTAACGTATGGACGTATACCTTACCCAGGTAGGTCACTCATATTCCATCCTAAACCAATTGTTCATATTTGGTCAATAAAGTGAGTCACACTTACTCAAATTTCTGACTAATATTTCTGATTTCGTTCAAACTGACCTCCCTAATTTATGTACTGCAATAATGCCAAATTCATCATCACCAACATTATAATGTTACTTTCTTACTGTGGTCAGGCATGAGTAATCCTGAGGTCATCCAAAACTTGGAGCAAGGCTACCGTATGCCCCGACCCGAGAATTGCCCAGAGGGCCTCTACAACATCATGGGTCTGTGCTGGAAGGAGAACCCGGAGAACCGGCCCACTTTTGAGTACCTAAGGAGTGTCTTGGAAGACTTCTTCACGGCCACAGAGGGGCAGTATCAGGAGCAGCCTTGCTGAGACAGACTGATAGACAGACAAGCTGACACAGACTGAGAAAAGTGTCACACATGACTTAGATTGGGGCAGCAGTGACAAGGAAAACATAAGAATGAAACGTTGCTCCTGATGATCTAGCACAAGTCTTCAAAGTACACAATGGTGTGCCACCTGATAGATACAAAAAGACATGTAAAGTAAATGCAGTGCGTGTTTTGAAAGTGTAAATAAATCCTACTTTTATATTTTCTTATTTTTTTCTTTTTGCTGTGAATTCAGTTTGTTATGTTTTGCTGTTTCGGTCTGTAATGTTAAAAAATATATATGTAATGCATGCAACTTACAACAACATTTAGGCATATTTTAAGCATATTAGAAAACATATTGTCTTTAAATAAAATGTTAAACAATTCTGTTCAAGTGTTATAGTTTGTTGTGGCGGGATCTATCTGCAACGCCCACTGGTTTCAGACCTAGTCTTGATTGGTTCAAGGCCGGTTCGACAAAGTATCTGCTTCAAAGTGGAAGTATCACCACTGCCGTTGTATTCACTGTGGTTGTGTGTGTGTGTGTGTGGTAAAAGAAGCTAAAATGGCGCTGAGTTCTCAAGGAACAAAGAAAAAAGTTTGCTACTATTATGATGGTATGTATTAATCTTTGTATCATATTATTGATCATGTGCAAAATAAGTCATACAGTTTGTCAAGGGTGTCCAGGAAATTGTTCTAAATATTCGGTATTGCTAGCATGCTGCTAGTAAGCCATATCTAGCTAGCCTACCTAGCTAGGTTAGCTCTAGGTTAGACGCGCAAGGTTTCTCATGCAGCATCCCTTGTCGTGCATTGTATCCCAGCTAGCTAGTTAGCGAACTCATACATCAAATAGCCACGTTCATAAAAATTAATTATTTATAATAAAGTATAACCAACGGTGGGTTGCTTGTTTGCTAAATACCTGGTTGCTCAGCTGGCTAGCTAAATTGAACAAAAGGCGTGCAAGCACAACATGTTAACAGCCATAGTTAGCATGCTAGCACCAGCCAGTATCACAGGCTACCGGGATTCGTCTATTTTCAGAAAATGTTCCATGGAACAGTGAATCTTCAAATACTGTTAGCACTACGTTTTAGTTGCATACCGTGCTGTTTCGCGTCTAATTCACTATCATATACTTGTACAAAGTATCCGAGGGAAGTTACATTCCATTAAAATGCATTCAGTTAATTTAGCAGGGAATGTTTCTGCTTCAAGAAATAATATTACTTGTATTTCTTATTTACTTCAATCACAGATGTCCTAGTTTGCCCTTTAGACTCTAGATAATTATGGCAAGATTACCCTAGTAGTTCACATAGGTCTCCACATTACTGCATTTTAAGTAATTTTGCAGTAAAAGTTATCAATTAATTCGGCCTAGTTTATTGTTGGGAATCTGATTCTAATGATCGAAATCTAATGTTAATGGAGTGGAATAATCTTATTGTACCGGCATGTGTTTCACTTGTGTACAATTATGAATTAAGATTTTTTGGGGGCCTGTCTTAGATGTAATTAGCCGATTAATTCATAATTGAACAAAAGACAAATGAGCTCATCTGTAAGATGTACACTTTTTTTGCAGGGGATGTTGGTAATTACTATTATGGCCAGGGTCATCCAATGAAGCCTCACCGAATTCGCATGACACACAACTTGTTGCTGAACTATGGCCTATACAGAAAGATGGAAATATATGTAAGTAATTCAAATCATAATTGTTGTAGGGCTTTTGAGTCACCCAAGTCAACCACGCTGGCTATTTTCGAGTATATCACAAGTGTCTTTTTTTTTCTTTAGCGACCTCACAAAGCCAATGGTGAGGAGATGACCAAGTACCACAGTGACGACTACATCAAGTTTCTGCGCTCCATCCGGCCAGACAACATGTCAGAGTACAGCAAACAGATGCAAAGATGTAAGTTTGGTTCTGAGACTAGGGACACCTAAGTACTTTGTCAATGACTATTGGCCTGTAAACACTATCCTAATAGACATTAAATGATGAAACCAATATCTGTAATAGCATACTTACCTAAAATACCCAAATTGTAATTTTTTCACAGTTAATGTTGGAGAGGACTGTCCGGTGTTTGATGGCTTGTTTGAGTTCTGCCAGCTCTCAACAGGGGGCTCTGTTGGTAAGTGGATGGCAGACATGTATAAATATCACTACTCTCTACACCAGGGGCCCGTTCTCCGTAACTCAGGTAGCTGGATTTTAATGTTGACAATTTGTTACGATCTTGGATTGTTCGGTTCTTCAAAGCTTATTCTGGATTTGCTGTCATAGCAACAAGTCCTTTAGCTTAAACCTGCTCGGGAGCAGGGTTATTTTATGTAAACAAGATTTGATTGTGGCTTTTTAAGCAGAGGTGATACAGGAAGTCTGTCACAGCCATGTCTTGCCCGTTTTTACAAGAATAAGAACAAAGGTGCAAGAATAATTCGCAGAATTAACATGAACCCGAATGAATCGCACATTGCGTGACAAGACTTTAGCACAGCAAGACAGGCTACTATACTTCTTGAGAGTATTTCGGTTTTCTATTGAGGGTGTCATTTACATCATTAATTTATTGGAACCACATTAAATGATATGACATTAAAGATGATAAACAAAGTAATTATGAAAATAAGAAAAAACAAATTGGTCTAGCCTACTGTAATAAGCGATAAAACATCGAACGTGGTCACTTCTATACATTTAATTTGGTCTGCTACTTTTTGCCAGCATTCTGTCCTGGATTTTGCAGACTTTGAGGTGTTCCCTGGCGTTCTGATTAAATCTTGAAATTCAGAGTAACCTTTGAGCAAGCTGTTGCTCTGTTGCTGAAAAAACGGGGCTCTCTTTTTGGCCATGGTGAGCAACCATAGACTTATGTGACCAGCCAATAGCAGCGTTGCTAATCAAGGTTTCTTGCCCCTTTTAGACCAACGCATAACTCAATCCAGCCATACAAATTATAAACAACAAGGAAGAACAAAATTAGCCAGATCATGATTAGCAAGATGATGTCATCTTGGATGTGTCATTTGATCTCGGATAAGCGACGTACGGAGAACGGGCCCCTGATCCCCAAAATGTAATTGGTTCCATTGATGTTGCTTACATTAACGTTGATGTTCTGACCTGTTTGTTGGTGTGTAGCCGGGGCAGTGAAGCTGAATAAGCAGCAGACAGACATAGCCATTAACTGGGCTGGAGGCCTTCACCATGCCAAGAAGTCTGAGGCCTCTGGGTTTTGCTACGTCAACGACATAGTGCTAGCCATTCTAGAGCTGTTGAAGTAAGTACAAACAGCCCTTTCACCGTTACTGAGTTTAAAGGTGGGAGAGAGGCGGTGGATGCTTTAACTCTCAATAATCATTCATTTGGGTGTTGGTAGACCCGATTAAGATATTTTTTTTATCAGACAGACAAGTAATCAAGGATTGTGGTTAATCGTTCATGTCAATATTGTGCACTTTTAGGTACCACCAGAGAGTGTTGTACATAGACATTGACATCCACCATGGTGACGGGGTTGAGGAGGCCTTCTACACCACAGACAGGGTGATGACGGTGTCCTTCCATAAGTATGGAGAGTACTTCCCTGGTACTGGTGACCTGCGGGTGAGTCTGGGCATTGCTCTTAACAGATCAGCGAGGGTGGGTATTAGCTCAGTGGTGGGGCAGTTCAAATGGTTGCAGGTTCAAAGCGCCCCAGGACGTCACTGGATAAAAGCGTCTGCTAAAAGTGTTACTGGTGTGAGCATCTTTGACAGTGACTGTGTGTTGTCTCCCTCTTCAGGACATTGGTGCGGGGAAGGGCAAATACTACGCTGTGAATTACCCTCTGAGGGATGGAATAGATGACGAGTCTTATGAAGCTATATTCAAGCCTGTAAGTTTACAGGCTTTTTCTTTCAAACGGCCTGTTTTAAAGCCTGTGGTAATTGCCTCTTGTTGACCACATCTAAGGTGTTACTTAACCATGCATGTGTGTTTCTAGATCATGGCTAAGGTGATGGAGATGTACCAGCCCAGCGCTGTGGTTCTTCAGTGTGGGGCCGACTCTTTGTCAGGGGACAGGCTGGGCTGCTTTAACCTCACCATCAAAGGTAAGGCAACACAACGACAAAAAGGTGTTCCTCAACCTGGGTTGTGGCCATTGAGTCGAGACTTGTGGTTTGCTTTCTTGTCATCTCGGCTGTTTCTCATGATATCATATGTTTTATTGCATGCTCTTCTTTCCAGGCCATGCCAAGTGTGTGGAGTACATGAAGAGCTTCAACCTTCCGCTGCTGATGCTGGGTGGGGGTGGGTACACCATCCGCAATGTAGCCCGCTGCTGGACCTATGAGACTGCCGTGGCTCTGGACAGCGTCATCCCCAACGGTGAGTCTGCTGGGATTCAATCAAACGCCATCGACTATATTGACGGGTGTCATCGCGTCGCTTGTCAGGATCGCTTCCTCCCTCGCTCGCTCCCTCTGGGGTTCAAACTAGGGTCCTCATACTCACGGAAGGACCACCTTTCATAACATTCTTTGTTAGCTATGCTGCTGAAAAGCTAGCACTGGATGGTATTTATAATGTGATAAGGGATGTGAGTTTAACCAATTCAACTCTGTTACGCATCAAATTTAAGTTGTCACATGTATTGAGATCCAGTAATGATACAATTCTAAACTTTACTAGCACATTAACTACATTGTAGTGTTGTTTATGAGGATGTTGGGGTATGCACAAACTGCCAACACTGTGCTGGAATATTTGAATGCTTTCTTTCCACAGAACTTCCATACAACGACTACTTTGAGTACTTTGGACCAGACTTCAAGCTGCACATCAGCCCCTCTAACATGACCAACCAGAACACCAACGACTACCTGGAGAAGATCAAGTGAGCACCTCTCCCTCTTTGTGCTGTGTTCCTATCACTGTCCCATCACTCCAAAAAGTTGCACTAGTCACTAGGTTGTAACATGCACCTGTCCTACAGTGAGACATCATTTATATAGCATCAAGGCCATATTGACAGCAAGCTTCAGGTTATTTGTAAAACCTACCTCTGTGAATGTGTGTGTAGGCAGCGTCTGTTTGAGAACCTGCGCATGCTGCCCCATGCTCCGGGGGTGCAAATGCAGGCCATCCCAGAGGACGCAGTGCAGGAGGACAGTGGAGACGAGGAGGAGGAAGATCCCAACAAACGCATCTCCAGTAAGCAAGACTCCTCCCCCCATCTCTCTCACACACTTTGTGCTGATTAGGACCGTTTTGGAACATGTTAATTTCCTGCTACAGGAAAATACATGTATAATATATATATATATATTTGTTTTTACATAAAAACGGTGTATTCCCTTTTTCCTCTTGCTGTTGTGTGTGTGTGTGTGTGTGAAATCTCCAGCAGTGACATTAACATGTCTGCTCCTGTGGTGTGTGTTTAGTCCGGGCTCATGATAAGAGGATAGCGTGTGAAGAGGAGTTCTCTGACTCTGAAGACGAGGGCCAGGGTGGTCGCAGAAACGCAGCCAGCTTCAAGAAAGCCAAGAGGACAAAGACCGAGGAGGAGAAGGAGGGAGAAGAGAAGAAAAGTGAGGAGAAAAAAGAAAAAGGTATCTATAACCATTTGATTTCTCATAATTCTCAGTATATTGTAATATGATGGGAAACAATCTGGGAGTTCAGTCAAGTTTGTCATCCTTAATGTCTGACCTCGTTGCATACGTATGCAGCATTGTTTAATGGATGAATTGATGGATCGCTTTGTTCTAGCTGAAGTAAAAGAGGAGGAGAAAGTGCCGGAAGAAGAAAAGATGGACACCTCAAAGGGGTAAGCAAACGTTCCATACACACACCTGTCACCAATTTCACAAAGATGTACTCAAACTGTGGACTCAACTCCTGCTCTCTTTCTCCAACAGGCCAAAAGAAGAGTCCAAGACTCCTTGAAATCCTTCCCCAGCCCTGCATAACCCCAATGCAACTATTCATGATGAGACAAATGTCTTTGGACCAGTCTGTGTACTGGTTGCTGCAATGGGAATCCCGGAAGGACTATACATTTTAACACATCCTGCCCCTTCAGATTTGAATGGGCTATATGTTTTTTCTAGAACACATTTAAAATATTACTGTTTAAGGACTTAAAAGTAAAATGGTGTTTTTTTATAAGTACTCCTATGTTTTTGTATGCTTTGTTAGTGTTTTTGGTAGTCTCTCGGTTTAATAATTTTTATCTACTATGATACCTGCTATGATACCTATCAAAGCACTTCTATATAAAAAGGCCAGCCACAGTAACACTTTTTATATATCTAACTGGATTTAATTTATTTAAATCATGGATATGTCGCCACCCTTCTAGCAGTCCCTCCCTGTTACTGTGTACGAAGTCCCACATTGGTCCTGTGCCTTGTTAAGATGCAGCTGGAAACAGGACACTTAGGTCCACTTCTCAAACATGTTTTTGCATAATCTCCGGTCTTCCCTTCCCCAAGCCAATGGAGACGAGCACAAATTTAATAAGACTGAACCACTTTTTACAGTATTTAAATTGATCTTGTAAGAGACTTCCTACCTTTTTAGGACTAAAATATGGATGCTAAGGGAGTTTTGTGTTCTAAGGGAGGTGGAACTTCAATTAACTTTCCTTTCAGATGACTTTTTGAAAGTGCATGAATTTATGTTCCGTTTGGCAAGTTATAAAAATGGAGACCAAGTTAGTTAGAACACATTCATTGTTGTATATATATATTTAGTATAATTCAACAAACTTTTTCCCCCACAACAGTGCTTTGAATATTTCATATTTGTTTGTGAAGGACTACACTCTGTATGATCATCCTTTAGACACCAATAAAAAAAAATGTCATTCTAATGAAATTCTGTTTTGGTGCTATATTATTTCATCAATAAATGTATAAAATGGAAACGGTTATACTATATATACTGTTAAGTTTTAAAACATACTGGCAAACCAAATTCTAAAACTACTATGGCAGCATTACATTTGTATGGATAAGTTAGTCTGGCTGAAATGTTAGTTTATTATTTTTCATAAAAAATTGTAACAATACCTTTGTAACATATGGCATATTAAACATGCCATGCAGAGTAAAACACATCCAATTCTGTGACTTGTCCCTGCCAAAACTCCAGATCCACTCTCTGGAGTTGCAAGGAAATCTATTGGTCAGACAGTTGAGAGACACCAATGATAAGAGTTTCCAACCTAGCTATGTAGGTTTGCTGGTTCAGACCCAGTCATTCAATTCGTTAGGAGAGTCAGGCCCCAGCAGCTCATGCTGTTCTGCTGGCTGGGCTTCAGGTTCTGGCATTTCTGGTTCCAACTCTGGAGGAGATGGAGACATTTCAACAACTCTGCCTATCCGCACCTGCAACAAAAAACGGGATGAGTGAAAAATGACTGGCTGGACCAGCTACAGTAACACTATATACACACATCAGTCACGATGGCCTACCCTTTTGGCATTGACTGCCTTCTTTCTACAGAACCGTAGGAAAAATGTGCAGACTGCGAAGCAGCGTCCAGAGAACACCACCTCCACCACACACATCAGGATGAGAGGCACCCACAGGATCACAGTGGTCCCCTGGCATGGGACAGTGGCACACAGATTAGCTCCTTCATTCTTTCAATATAGGAATCCTTAATAATACTAATAATCCTTAAGAATCTTCACTGACAAGAATCTTGCGAAAACATTCAAGAAAGTGACATTTTATTTCCTCACAGATGTTGAAAAGCTGATGGAAGACGTACAGAGGGCTCTCGTTTTTAGACTCACGTAAACACGGGTTGGGTCAAAAGGGCACTCGTTGGTTATGCTGGAGTAGCCAATGGCATCGGGGAATTTGCAGAGTACCAGCAGGCTTTGTCCACGATACAGGATGGCCCTTATCATGGCCCAGAACAGCCCCACAACAGAGGCCGAAGCCAGGAGGCCTGCCAGGAAGCTTACCACCAACAGGAACCACATCTGGAAGAGGGCAAAGGTAAACATGGGAAATCAGATTGTTACTTTTGTATAATCATTAGGAAGGATCATTACATTTCCTGATTTGCATATGTTTTAGTCCTAGCCTCTATTTGCAAATATGTTTTGAATGTAGGTTTGGACACTGTTGCCCCCTGAAACTAGTCTGTAAATCCATGTCAATCCTTAACCCACATGTTGAGAACATCCTCTGAGATATTATGTGCTGCCAGTACTGTGAAGTATCTAGACATGTTCCTGACAAGTGGAGAGATGTAATTCTTGGGAAGCTACGTAGGGGAGAAAGAGAGCCATGTTCACCATAATCTTGTTTTTCTTGTTTTTGGAGAGAACAATAGCTGCTATTCCAGCGATGATGCCCTGAAGGATACAGGAAGTAATACACAAATAAGACTGTTCCTATTTGCCTCAAGGAATACAGCTGTACAAACTTCATCCATGAACATAAAACTATTGATGCTGTTCCATTTAGTTAGAAAATGATTCTCTGTGGCTACAATGACTTCATAAGGTGAAATATATTCTCAATATTCTCATTCAAATAATTGTTGAAAATGCTAAATTATCAGAACACTGCAACTTACCACTAGGCCTGCCGTCAAGGAAATCACGTTGGCGACAGCATATGCCCTGAATCGACGGGGATGGGGGTGCACGTTGACGTACCGAAGCACTGCACCGTGTACCAGAGCTCCCAGCAGGAAGTTAACATGACCCACCAGTACCAGGCCCAGACCCATCTTCATCAGGGCCTTGCTGTCCTTTAGGCTGGCACAGCACACACCTAGAAAGGGAGAGGGGGGGCAGGCTTAGTGTTATTATTAAGGAGAAAATCAGGTTAGAGAGGTGTCATATAGTGTCAACACACCAGGAGGGAGTGTAGGACAGCAGGGGTTCAAGTGAAGAAGAAGCAACAACACAGGCTTAATACAAGGTCATGTATAGCAGGCCACACCTTGTTATAGACCATGTGTGTGTATGGGAAGGCAGGTGGACTTGTGTAAAGGAACTGAAACCCCCCTCCATCCCCCTAAGGCAAACAAGCACCAAAAGCTCTGGTTACAATCCTACCTCAAAAACGGCACAGATCAGGACATTTAGGGACATTCACTCCAGTATTGAGGGAGCGAGTTTACATTGCAGTGGCATGCCATTACTGTATTGCATTGCCTATGGTGCAGTTATGTCAAGAGTCTGTCTGATTTGGTGGAAATATTTTCTATTTCAGGTAATGTAATTCAAGGATAAAGGTTCATAGACAAAATAATATAATATCCTGAGTTAACCCACTTCGATGTTAAAATAATATACGTTGTTGTTTGCTTTTTATCACGCTTAAGACATTTGTGACTTCACTGCATCACGTGTCAGTTGCGTTTGCATGATGACAGAGAGTTCTCAAATTCCTATTTCAACTGCAATCCTGCGTGTCCCGACCACGCCCAGGAAAGTTACAACTTGTATCTTGATTTGAGTTATTTGTTGACATATAATCCATGGATATTGCACAAATTCGCGTTAAACTCACCTGAGTTTACCATATTGGCTCTTCTGTTGTTTTTTAAATCATCTTAAGAAGATTTTATGAAGCTATTTCCCGTAGACCATCGTCGCTCTTGCCTTTGTTCGTACCTTCTTTCCTTTCCGCCCCACCTGTTGGCTGACAGCAGAGCGCTACGCCTTGCTCTTACGTATGGCATCTACTACGCCCCGCCTATTAGCCTACCTGTTTAAATGTACAGTCTGTCTAAAATCTCATTCATTTTCAAATAGACAGCCTCTAAAAGCCTTACATTTAAAAAAGATTGAAATAAATTAAATACAGGTTTATCAAGTGAATGTATATAAGCGAATGTATATAGGCCTAAGCCTACATCAGATTTATAAATGAATCTTATATGCTGACGCTACGTTTATTATGAATATAATAGCCTATGCTTCATTTTCTATAATAGCCTATGCTTCAGCCTATGCTTCATTTATATTTTTTATATATGTAGGCCTATAATTAGCGTTAATTGGAAACACCTGAGCATTAGGGGACACATAGCCTATAGGTCCCGGAGGTATTGACTTGGTGTGTTTCTTTTACGGACCAGTTGTGAAGTCGGAGTCTAAACCATTCCAGACAGTTGAATAATTATTGATTTCCTTCCAAGATGATGATTTGGGTTGTGTTCCTCACATTATTTGTTTCATTGATTTATCTGCCCTTTGAGTCAACATCGGGGCAGAAATTTGGCAAACGGTCTGTGGAACTCCCGCATAGTTTATGGCGTTTTCCGACGTTAACTTCGTCAGATGAGAATAGAAATGCCATTCTACATGACCCCGTCCTCAGTTCTTGGCCCTTTGGAGAACCAAATGTCAACATGCTTGCTGAACTGGGACTTTTGAATTTACCCCACATTCAGGTGATGTGTGATACAACTCACGTGTCAGTGCATGTTGATATGCAGTTAAATGGAGTTGAACTGAGCAGAGAGGAGTTGGTGCTTGGTGAGGGCTGCCTTAGCAATGGACATTTTGAAAACCAGCTGGTCTTTACATACCATCACTCTCAGTGTGGGACTAATTTTTTGGTGAGTTCAGTACATCAGATGTTTACTTTAAATAATACAAGTTTAGATGTCAAGTGTCACATTTAAGTTGAATTTCATTCCACACATACAGGGACACAATGGAAGGAAGGTGTTTTCCAATCAGCTTCACTTCAACCCCAAAGCTAGTATTGCCACCTGGTGGCTGCCTCCATTCAGCATGCCCATCTCCTGCACACCAAAGAGGTTTGAACTGGTCTACTAACTAAGATCCATAACTGGTGTAGACCTCACGTTAATAGCTTGTCTTTTAGGTCAAAGCTCAGATCTGCTAAACATATTCCAACATACCCTTCCCTTCCGGAGAAGAATTGGGGCTTTTCTTTGAAAGCTATGCATCGTAAGTGATCTGGAGATGCTGTTTGGTTTTGGCTAAAATGTTTCACACAACTAGTCACCGGTTGAATGTTCCTACAGCATCCTGGATCCATCCAGAGGAATCAAACCTTTACTATAGAGGGCAGGTTGTGCGACTGCAGGCAGCAGCCACGATAGACCCTACTCAGACCCTCTTCATCCAGTCCTGCTTCGTCTCCGTGTTCGCCGACCCAGTTGCTCGTCCGAGACTTGGGGTCATAGTAAACAAGGGGTAAGCTTCACAAGCCATGAATCTGTTGGGAAGGAAAACTGCCTTGCATTCAAATCAAAATGTATTTGTATAGCCCTTTTTACACGCAAGCATGTCACAGAGGGCTTCACATACGCCCATAGAGCTGCCCCTCATGACATGGGTCATTTCTTTTTGCAGGTGCACAGCATCTGTGGGGTCAGAGCATGCTGTGGTGGCTCAGTTTGTGGCGTTCAGGCGACATGATGCTGTCAATTTAATTCTCGACACCTCAAACCTACAAACAGAGGTAGGATGGTACTAGCTGTGAATACTGTATTCATGGTGAAATTACCATTTAGTGTTGGCGACTGACCATGTCCTCTGCAGGTGTACCTACATTGTAGTGTAATCATCTCTGACAAGGGTGTGACCGCGGATTCAAAATGCTGCAACTACAATGACTTAAAATCCAGGTATTGGGGCATTGCTTAGATATTGTTCAGATGTATTCTAGTAGTTTACTGCTTGATGAGTGCTAAATTCTTCTGTGACAGATGGGTGGAGCTGAGTGGGGATTTTGATGTGTGCAGTTGTTGTGGCTCTAAGTGCAAAGGCTCTTCTAATAGGAACATTCATATTGGTAAGTACATTTCATGTTAATTTAATGGATAATGTAATGCTCAATGTTTTGCAAGTTGTGTTATCTTAACCAATTTATTATTCATTTCAGCTGCCAAGGCAGTGGTCAGCTCTGGTCTCCTGATTATTGTTGACAGACCCATCCTTGAGCCTCAGTCTGTTGTCCATGAGCCTGACCACTCCTGCAGTCCTATGGAATCCAGATTTGTGCAGTCTGATTCCAGTGACCCAGGTGCATCTGTTCATATGACCTCTTCTGCCATACATGGAGCCCCAGCACCTACAGGTGTGGTAGTATCAGGTGACTCCTTCTCAGGTAGTGCCCTGGTGGAAAACACAATTCCAGAGGCACTCTGGTCCACTCCATCTATAATGAATGATATGGTGGTCATCAGCCAGGACCTTGGGAATACACTGACTATGTGGATACCTGGACAGTTGCAGGTCAAAGCTGACCTTGGTCAAACAGCATATCCAGTGCCATCCATGCCGAGTGACGCACCGGCTGAATCAGTCCAGAGTTCCTCCATAAACTATGAAGAAGAGGCGGACCAGCTTTACCCACAAAATAACACAGTAAAAAAGGAACGGAAGAGCTCATATGTCATCCCATCCATGGAAAATGTCATCCCATCCATGGAAAATGTCATCCCATCCATGGAAAATGTCATCCCATCCATGGAAAATGTCAACGACTTTGTACTGAGCGGTGCAGAGGGCGACAATTTCATGAAGGGAATGGATCTTGTCAGTTATGGATGGACACAGCCATTGGATCTGACAGCATCTTTCACAGAGCCGCAAAGAAGGCAATCAAGTGGCAGATCTAAGGTGCCTCGTAAGAGTGTGCGCTCCTACAGAATGACGGGACGGGACTTTCAACCACAGGCAAAGGACCCCATTCTGAATAAGCTGACCCTGCTTGAGAACAGCCACAATATTGGAGACGATGGTCTAGCTCTGGTGAAAACAGAGAAAGTGGAGCCTGAGGTACACGGAAGAGCAGCAGATGACTCCTATTCAGTGGTGAGGTCAAAGCTGCAGCTGTCTCGAGTCAGAGATGGCTCCCAGACATTGAGCTATAAGGAAGAAGTAAGGCACCCTGGACGGAGAGGGTTGACAACATTTAAAATGGAGGGCGAGGCTCAACAAAAGGGGCTGCAAGGAAAGGGTCTGGCTTTGTCCTTCTTGGATATACTGAGGTAAGTCATTTAACACGACTCATGAAATTAAACCCTGGAATTTTCACTTAGTAGGTCTAATGTATGTGCCTTTTAAAAATATTCTTTCCTTTAGGAAATTGGACAAGGCTGAATAGGAAATTGGACAAACCAGATATCTTCATAAAAATAAATTGTTCACAACAGACTGTAGATTTGTGTTTTTTGATGCAAATATTTGAGACTACCACAAGATGTGAATTTCTATATTTCTTGTATCAAGCAGTGACATTGGTTAATATCTAATAATCCCCCCACGTAGCCTAGTCACACCCAGATGTCGCTGTAGGGAGCTTGGCTGAGTTCTTGTGACGGTGCTGCGGGCGCTCTCCCTTTTACACGGCACGCTCTTTCTATCCCAAAGTTTGACCCTAGCTACTATTTCCTCTGCAGCGCACTCCCTATAAAGTGCCCATGCTTTTCTCACGCAGTCTCTTTCCCCGGCCACAAAACAACCGTGAGTGTCTAACTCACTGTTCTCGAAAACTTAAAAAAGAAAAAATATATAAAAAAATACAAAATACATAAAATCTTAATAAAAACAGTACCGTAATATTCAAAATAATATAAAAACATCTCTTTTATAATATTTGAAAAAAGACTGACAGGCCTCGGGCTTCACCGAAGTTGGCGGCTGTACTTTTTGAAGAAGACTATTTTTTTTTGGAAGACATCGACAACTTGTTTTCTAACTTGTCTTATCAGCGAGGCGTGGAATCTTATAGATCGGAACCCAAGTCAATCTGCCAAAGAGCGTTTCATCATTAAGCACAAAGCTCCGGAGAACAATTCCAAATAGTTTCAGTTGCAATTCTGTGGGGAGAAAAGCATCCATTCACCTTGTGATCTCCGAGAAATGAGCACAGCGACTGAGGGGAGTTATCCAATGGCTTCTCTATATGTTGGCGATCTGCACCCCGATATCACGGAGGCTATGCTGTATGAGAAATTCAGCCCTGCCGGACCAGTCCTGTCTATCCGAGTATGTCGTGATATGATCACCCGGCGCTCTCTTGGATATGCCTATGTCAATTTCTCTCAGCCCGCGGACGGTAAGACATACTCATTTCAGTTACCATCAAGTTTTTTGTTTGCCCTGTGGATAAAGTTATTTATCTGTGACAGTGCATGTGTATGCACGTGAGGGTGCTTTGAATAAGATATGTGTTACTAAGGAAGGCCTCCTATATTTAGGAATATGCACCCTTACCTAGGCTGTATCTCAGTCAAACCTCATGTCTTATGGTCTTAATGACAGAGAAGCACATCTACTTCATGTATTTCATTGACAGTCAGAGGCTCATACCCTGACAACTGTAAAGAAATAACATTGTTACATTGAAGTGTGTCATATTTTATGACAAAGCATTGCAAAGCACATATTCAGAAAAGTCTGTTTAATGAAATTCCTTATGTTTTGAGGTTTCACATTGTCTCAGCATTTAGTATTTAGCAGAACATGAAACAGCGACCATCTGACTAGACAGCACTGCAGGAGTCGGGGACCAGCTTCAGCACTTCCATGATGCATAACCCAAAGTGACCCAAATTATGCTCCTATTTAAAGGGCCACCATGTGACAGTTCTGTAGTGAAGTTAATTCCCATTGCTGGGGGGGGGTGGCCGATGAAAACGTTTCCCTGCTTAATGTTATGCCATCTCAGTGGATCCACTGGAGTTTCAACTCAGTGACTTCATTTTCTATCTGGCCTTGTGTCATTCACGACGAGTATGCTCTGTATCACATGATTACTTTTGGGACTATGACAGTATGTGATTGAGCAATTGAGGTTTGTGTAAGCCTATTTTGAGCCTTTCACCCCTGACCCATAGTAAGTGTGTAGTGTGGGTCATTTTGGCTGTTGTCAACATTAGACACCTGTCACAACCTGTCTATGGCCCTGTTACATTGCAGCGTACAGGACCTAAAGTAGCCACAAAGCTGTAAAACATTTTACACCGTTATCTGCCACTGAAAAGGGTTAAATATCACCAACTTGTACTGGTATGAGAAAAGACAGGCTGAAGAGCTGCAGCGAGCAAGGGGGGTGTTTTGTTTGGCTGAGGGTTGGTGGTTTTGTGGTAGAAAGTAGAGCCTCCACACACACACACACAGCACCATCAACCAAGTTTTCCAGTTTTTTTTCACATGGTCTCTTTGCGTATAACAGTCATTGGCGTTAATATTTTATTTTGACTCAAGAAGGATTTGTTTGATGATGGGAAGCCTCCTTCAGCAATTAAGTAGTGCTCACTTACTCTTGGATACATCATATCACAGCTGCCTTTATAAACAGTCCCCAGACCTGGTGTTGCTCATCTGAGCATTCTTTTAAAGTCTTCTCCCTATCAATGGTAGAGAATGCTTAACTCACACTCCAGAACATGGCTGTCAGGACCCCACTCTAAATATAGACTCACTCAAAGGCAGCCCAAAGTGTGCCTGCCAGTAATATTGTCTGTCTTTGTCTTCTAAAATAAATGTTTGACATAAATGAGCAATTTCCGATGTCGGGATATTTTAAGTGACTGACCTGTCAAGGTTGCCATGGGAAATGTACTGTAGTATTTGTATTCAACATGAATTAATTAAGTGCTCAAAGCCACACAAATGTAGTAATGATAAATAATGCTTGAGTTTTTGAAATTCAAACTCCCCTGGGGAACCTTCTAGGATCACACACACACACACACACATACCTACACACCTACCTACCTACCACTCTGAGCAGGGAATGGTTTGTGAAGTACAATTGCAGGGCAAACTGCTGATGCCAGCAGACGCAAGGTTTTGTTTACCAGACATTTTTTTCTCTAAAGCCTGGGGTGTGTGTTGCTGTGGAGTGAAGGGAACAAAGGGAAACTCTCTGGTTGGCATATGTGCCCAGATGGACATGAGAGCCCACACGAGAGACAAACAAATAGAGCGAGTGAAAGAGGGGAAATAAGCCCATGATGGGGACGATTCATTGCTTTGAAATAGCTAGTTGTACTATTTAGCATTTCAAAGAATTGACCGTTGAAAGAAAGACTGGAAAAGTCAGTACCCAGTATTGTGAGACAGTCTCGACCATGTCGTAAGAAAGCCATAACGTTAACCTGGGTCAAGCTCCAGCATGTGGCCCCACAATGTACTGCTGTTCCCATCTGTCTGTGTGAGTGGAAGCGCCATGTGCTGGCCCTCTTACCAGCTGCAGCTGTCCTTACTGCAGGCACAGCTGCACGCCTGACAAATAATAGTTTGGCGTGGTCTGACCCCTCCTTAGTAGCATGGAGGAACAATTAGGTCTACACTTTTGTTGTATTAAGACTGTAGTAGTGATACCACACCTTTGCCAATTTACTGTGGTAAATGGGACAAGAAGTGTGATAGTGGTATGGAAGTGACTAGAGTGACTAAATGGAGCTTTGTGCTGTGTCCTGTAACAAATCACCAAGCAGCATTACGGTCTCAGCTTGATGACTTATGCTTTTTGCTCCTAGCTGTAAGAAAAACGTCCATGTGCCTTCCCTTTGACTCTAACCCCTGCTACCCCTTCCTCTACAGCGGAGAGAGCCCTGGACACCATGAACTTTGACGTGGTCAAAGGGAAGCCAATCAGAATAATGTGGTCTCAACGAGACCCCTCCCTCAGGAAGTCTGGAGTGGGCAACGTGTTCATCAAGAACTTGGACAAAACCATTGACAACAAAGCACTTTACGACACCTTCTCTGCTTTTGGCAACATTCTTTCCTGCAAGGTAGCTGCTTGAGGTTATGTTGACACTGTACATAAACTGCACAGCTAATTCAAATCTTCTCATCCTAAATGTAGTCCTCTGTTGTCAATGAAACTTGTATTCTGTACTGTATGACTTCCTATAACTAGGTGGTGTGTGATGAAAACGGATCCAAGGGCTATGCCTTTGTGCACTTCGAGACTCAGGACGCCGCCGACCGGGCCATCGAGAAGATGAACGGCATGCTTCTGAACGACCGCAAGGTGTGAGTGTCTAATCCATGAGGAGAAGAGAGATTAGAGCAGAGGTTGGACTTGGGTTTCTTGATCCGATTATAGGTTAGTTAGAATGGTTTGTTGATGCAAATCTCTGAAGAAGCTTACCAGTCTCCAGATTTGTCTGGATGTGTTTCATGTGTTCTGTCGTGTTGAAAGGTTTAAGGGTGAAAGGAAACACTACTAATTATAATGTAGTTGAATGAGAATGTTTTGTGTGAGCTGAGAAACAGTCAAGTAGTGTATGACTTCAGTTCATAGATGTGATGCATCTGTTCCTCACTGTCCCCTATGCACTGTTTGTCCTACAATTGCATTGTGTGTGAATTATACTACTACTAACAGTGAGATCCAAGAAATCCTTTGGATGATTAACTTCAAAACTCCCCCAACAACAACACATAAACACGTACATACACACCAACACATACACACAAACGCACGCAAACTCTCTCTGGAAAGGGACTGATTCAACGTCCCTACTCCCCGTCCAAACTCAGTGTCGGTCCTGTCTGTCTATCCTTCCGCCTGCCTGTTTGTGCGTGTGTGTGTGTGTAACCACGCTTGTGTGTTTTAGTGATTCGGCGAATGCAGGAATGCAATGCTGGAACACGGATTGGGAGAGGTCTGCTAAGGTATATAAACATAATTTGGTCCTCCTCCGCTTTACTCTGTGGACCTCGGTCCTTCAACCTCTTCAAGTATTGGACCAGGAAATGTTTGTCCCGGTGCCTTGTTCTTGGATGTGTAACATGATGAGGATACTTACATTCCTGGTTTGGATGTTATATTTAGTGTTTATATGTTTATTGTTTTCTTGAAGGATTTTCAATGTTTTTGTTTGTTTTCGGTTTTGAGATGGGCTTGATTGAATGTTTTGTCGTCCTTTTGACGAGTTGGAATGTCTATCTTTGAGTAGAAATTAATGAATACAATGGGATCAGGATTTTAACCCACCTACAGTTTTACAGTATATATTTAAGGCAGTGACAGTTTACCAAAATGCTGTCTTTTTAACCGCCTGTTTGAATTGTCCTGCTTGTCACTGACGTGAGAGCCTAACCAAAAAAACATGTTACTGAGATTTTGAGTGAAAAATACACAGACACTAAGATGGATCTGGGTCCCACTTCATTCCTGCCATGGACTGTTTTACAAAAGTTATGTTGCTTCGTGGCCTCTGTTTTTAGGTTCGTAGGACGCTTCAAGTCTCGGAAGGAAAGAGAGGCTGAGCTTGGTGCCAAGGCCAAGGAATTCACTAACGTCTATATCAAGAACTTTGGGGACGATATGACTGATGACCGGCTGAAGGAAATGTTTGACCAATATGGTAAACTAAGGCAGAACCCCGTGAGATAAACATAAGCTGTCACAATGACCGCATGAAGATATGGACTTGACCTCTTTGTGCATTTTGACCCTTGCAGGTAAAACACTCAGTGTAAAAGTAATGATGGACCACGGTGGCAAATCCAGAGGCTTTGGGTTCGTGAGCTATGAGCAACATGAGGACGCTAACCGGGTACTGCACTGTATTGTGTTCTGAGTTGGTTGGTGCGTGGGTCTGTATGTGCCACTATTTTTGATTCACAATGCTGACTGTCCTGGCCTTCTCATCTGCAGGCTTGTGAGGAGATGAACGGCACAGAATTCAATGGCAAGACAGTGTTTGTGGGACGTGCTCAGAAGAAGATGGAGCGCCAGGCTGAACTGAAAAGGAAGTTTGAGCAGCTAAAACAGGAGAGGATTAGCCGTTACCAGGTGAACCAGTCAAACTTTCTTTACAAAAAGACTGGTCGGATCTGCTCTCATCAGCCACTCATTGCGGATGTCGTTGACTGTGTTTTAAGTACAGCAACAACAACAAAATAATAATTGTTTGTATGTTCTAACTGTGTTTTGACTTTTTGTTTCCTATCCCAGGGTGTTAACCTTTACATTAAGAACCTGGACGACACCATTGATGATGAGAAACTACGCAAGGAGTTCTCTCCGTTTGGGTCCATCACAAGTGCCAAGGTAAAAACTTATATTGTATACGTATATAAGTGAAGGAAAGAACGGAATTTGACAATAGGAGTGAGATTTCAGTTATTTTTATTACCTTTTGAGGTTAAACCAAGTAGGTTCAGAGGACCATATTGACTATCTGACGTGTCAATGTGCAGGTCATGCTGGAGGAGGGCCGTTCCAAGGGGTTCGGTTTTGTGTGTTTCTCCTCCCCTGAGGAGGCCACCAAGGCAGTGACTGAGATGAACGGGCGCATCGTGGGCTCCAAGCCCCTCTATGTGGCCCTGGCCCAGCGCAAGGAGGAACGCAAAGCCCACCTAACCAACCAGTACATGCAGCGCATCGCTGGCATGAGGGCCATGCCAGCCAACGCCATCATCAACCAGTTCCAGCCTGCCAGCGGCTACTTCATGCCAGCAGTTCCACAGGTGCGTGTGTGTTTTGGGGGGATGGGGGGGGGTGACTGTTTGTAGCACATTGCATCACACAACTATCTGTCTCTTTTTGTCCTCCAGGCCCAGAACAGGACTACCTACTATGCACCCAATCAGCTGGCCCAGATGCGTCCCAACCCCCGCTGGCAGCAGCAGGGTGGCAGAGGCCAAGGTGTGTGTGTGTGTGGTGTCATACACTGATGACATCATACACAGCTTAACAAACTCAGCTTAGCAGCCTATCCTTCATAGTCACAAGGCAAAAGTCAAGGACAATAATTTGTTTTTTGTCAATGTTATTTGTAGGCTGCAAACTGACTGTGAAGTATTTTTATTCTTAGCCACTGCACTGAGAGTCTTTCTCTATATCTGCTTTGGCAGATGGGTCCTCTGTCCATCTATTCACTCAACAAACTCTCCTATATTTTGGCTGTGCTACCCCCTCCTCTCCTATAGGTGGCTTCCAGGGGTTGCCCAACACACTGCGCCAACCCGGTCCAAGAGCCAACCTACGACACTTGGCTCCCAATGCCGGCGCCCAGGGCCCACGAGGTATGCCCCCAGGTGTACAGAGAGTTGGTCAAACTTTGGACAGATATGTGCTACAGCGTTATTGACCAACGTCATCCCTGTCTTACTGGACCGATGAGCACTGGTGGAATGGAATCACCATTTCGGAAGAAAAACAACATGCACGCGATGATTTACCATATGCTGGTGTATGGTTGGACAAGGCCCGTTATAGATATGATCTTTTCCTGCCAATCACCTCTAGGTGCTGGCCAGGCCATGGGACCTCGTCCCTCCTCCCTCCCTACCCCACGTGCTATGCCACCCTACAAGTACGCCACAAGCGTGCGCAACACCAACCCCCAAGTGGTGCAGCCAATTGCCCTTCAGCAGGTAGCTCACATACACAAACCCCTCTGTCACAGGAACACAGCCAGTTTCCAGATATGACACTAGAACAGTTAGTCTTACCTTCTCTTCTTGCTTTGTGTTCCTCTCTCAGACTCAGCCTGCCGTGCATGTGCAGGGCCAGGAGCCTCTCACATCATCCATGCTGGCCGCCGCTCCACCCCAGGAGCAGAAGCAGATGCTCGGTAGGTGCTGCGATAGACATGGTTGTGTTTTAGGATTGCTGACCCCCAGAGGAGGAATACAAGCGGACAAGCATTCTTTGGCGTCCTAGCCTGAGCCCACTTTCTGTCTCCCTCACTCTATCTCTGTGTCTTTCTCTGTCACTCTTTCTCTCTTCTTTCAGGGGAGCGTCTGTTCCCCCTGATCCAGGCCATGCACCCCAGCTTGGCAGGAAAGATTACTGGGATGCTCCTGGAGATTGACAACTCAGAGCTGCTTCACATGCTTGAGTCACACGAATCTCTGCGCTCCAAGGTACAACTATTTGGACGGGCGTAGTTCAAGCACTACATGCGTCATTTTGTAAATGCATCGCTTCAAAGGAATGTACACAATCAAATATCTACCATCAAACATTTGTGTTTGTGTACGCTTAGGTGGAGGAGGCAGTTGCAGTACTTCAGGCCCATCAAGCAAAGAAGGACGCCACCCAGAAAGTAGGAGTCATCCCCACAACTGCTGCTGCCACCACATCCTGATGTGAGTATTTACTTTTCGTCAGAACCATGCTTATACTTCATGACCTTTGACCTCATATGGTTAGCAATGGCACTCATTTTGTTGTGTTTTTTTCTTTTCAGGAAACACGCTGATAAGAGAAGGGGAGATATTATCACACCTGTTTCAGTTTCCTGAGATATGTACTATGCAAAACAAAAAAATATATATAAAAATTGAAAAATACATGAAAAATATACTTGAACCTTTTCAGAAATATTACAGTATTGAATTATTTTCCTAGTCCTGTAACAGTTTAAAACAGAATACCAAAAGCAACAAAAAAATAAAGGAGGGTATTATTTTGATTCTAGGTCCTTCAATTTGTGACCCTTGATAGACCCATTTTCTATCAAGAAAATGATATTTGTTCTACTTCTTTGCTTGAAGATTTTGTGTTTTGAAGATTTGATTTGATCTATTGGATTTCTCCATCCCATCATGCTATCATGGGTGGTGTGGTATTCTCAATAAAGGGATGAATATATCAAGTTTACCACTTTGTTGTCTCTTTTTCATAAACAACAATAAACAGCCAACACATATTTCTTAGGTGTAACATTGTAGTCCTTGGTTTGTTTTCTAATCAATGTTGGCAGCATTAAGTAGGTATCAATAGGTCTATATTACAGAAAGCAAAGGCAGGGATGGTAATTGGCTGCGTTTTTCTTTGTTGTCCTTTTCACCCTCTCATATATTTTATTCATTTATTTAGTATTTGTACGGTGGCCAACAGTTAAATTATGTCCAGATATTTACGAATTGACATGTACAAGACGTTCCTCTTTCACAGTCAGGATCAGGCTAAAAAACTGCTGTTATTATATCCCATCGTAAAGTCTCATATACCTCAAGTTGCGATTTAACAGACCTGTAGGTGGCGCTAAAATGAGCGGGCCTTGGAAATAATGCACCAATGAGGATGTTTTGAGGTTAGAGGTTAAAGTTGAAATCCAAGATGGCGTCGACAAAACGAGTGCTTTATGTTGGTAAGCATTTGTGATAGAAAATTGATCATTTTAGCTATTTTCTGTTTTATGCAATCATGTACAGCACCACTATTATTATAAAAAGTTGTTCCACTACTTATGAATTAATCTATAATCGTATTGACCTGCTAGATTATATAAATTACCCAATGTTACGAGCACCACTGTGCTATGCGGGCGGCTCTTTTCCTTCATTGAATGAACACAAACCATATAGTCCTACATTATGGCCGTAAAAACACAGCCTCTGTGATTGGAGCTTAATTTCCCTGATTATTATCATATAACTATTGTAAATGGAAACTAATTATTGATTTTCGACAGGTGGCTTGACTGAAGAGGTCGATGAAAAAGTTCTTCACGCGGCATTCATTCCGTTTGGGGATATCACCGATATCCAGATTCCGTTAGACTATGAAACAGGTGAGAATGTAGGCTCTGTAATATTGATAAGCCAGCTAGATGTCTTTGAAGTTCAGCTTCAGGTACACTCAAAGGGAAATGTAAAGTCCACTTAGAGAGGGGCTTGTGTTAAATAATATACCTTTACTTTGCAGAGAAACACAGAGGGTTTGCCTTTCTTGAATTTGAAGCGGCAGAAGTAAGTAGACAATTTAAAGGAACTTAAATGTATTATTGCGCTGTCATAGTTTAGCTCGCCATCTGGTGGACCAAATATTCTAAACTCAAATATTCAGTTGAAGGACTTCTAATGTTTCACTACCTCTGTATTTAGGATGCTGCTGCTGCCATTGATAACATGGTGAGTAAACTAAGCGGTTTTACCACCTGACTTTAGATATAGTCCTGTCCAAGGGGAGTAGTTAACTTATAGTTAGGTTAACAATCTTTTGTTTCCTTCTGGGTAATTTTTAGAATGAGTCTGAGCTCTTTGGCAGAACCATCAGGGTGAACATCGCCAAACCCATGAGAATAAAGGAGGGCTCCTCTCGTCCAGGTAATTAACCACTTTGAGTTGAAATTAGGCTGGAAGGTTTCACTGTGCTTTTGAACACCAGTAGTCCTGATGATATTGACAAGTGTATGTGATCCCCCACAGTATGGTCGGATGATGACTGGTTGAAGAAGTTTTCTGGGAAGACCACAGAAGACGCTGAGGTAGAAGAGTCTGCTGGGGAGTCGGTAAACAGCAAAACACAGGAGGTAAAGAGTTCTGAATGGGCCTGTGTGATCCAGTGTATTTGCTTCATGGGGTCTAATTAAGGTGATGTTGTTACCTCTATTTGTAACCTTTTCTGTGCTCAAGAAGTTACCTGAATTTCCTTCTGGATCAAGTAAGTGAATTGAGTTGAATTGTGTGCAGGGTGAACCCCCAGCTAAGAAGGGCAGAGTCAACCCCCAAGTCTACATGGACATCAAGATTGGCAACAAGCCGGCTGGGAGGCTGCGATTCCTTCTCCGAGCTGACATTGTTCCCATGACAGCGGAGAACTTCCGCTGTCTGTGCACCCATGAGAAAGGCTTTGGCTTCAAGGGCAGTTGCTTCCACCGCGTCATCCCCCAGTTCATGTGCCAGGGAGGGGACTTCACCAACCACAATGGCACTGGGGGCAAGTCCATCTATGGGCGCAAGTTTGATGATGAGAACTTTGTCCTTAAACATACTGCTCCAGGTGAGAAGCCGACTGTTAATATCTGTCTTTGATTCCATGGATTTTGTAATAGTTTTAAACTGGAATGCAAGTTTAGATTTTTGCTACAGTAGCAGCTTGTTTGCAGTAGTGTTTGTCATCATGTACTTATCCTCTTGGTATGCACACAGCACAACTATCCATGGCTAACTCTGGACCAAACAGCAACGGCTCCCAGTTTTTCATCACCTGTGACAAGACGGACTGGTTGGACGGCAAGCATGTGGTGTTTGGGGAGTTGATGGAGGGCATGGATGTGGTCCGTGCCATGGAGGTAAGGGCATGGTAGGGGTGTTCATGTAGGGGGGGGGGTATAATGGCCATAGAATCGTTCTGATTCTGACATGATTTTAATTATATAGGGTGGATTCAAATTCTAGTTTAAAGACTAAACTATATTTTTCCCCACAGGCCGAAGGGACAAAAGAAGGCAAGCCAAAGCAGAAAGTGATCATCTCGGACTGTGGGGAATATGTGTAAATGAAAATACGTGTGTGTGTGTGTGCGTGTGGTACATGTGGAAAGATGCCTTAGAATGTTCACATCAGATGGCTGAGTGATACAAGTGTTCAAATGAATACTATTACAGTAATACTTTATTGTCCCAAGTTTTTCTAGACCAACCCTCTGTATTGTAAATACTGCAATAAACACTTTTATAATAAATAAAAACGTTAATAATTTCATTTTCTCCATTCCTTGTTTGGTCAATGTAAAACTAATATGTAATATGGAACACACGATTTAAACGAAAACAAATTCGTATTTATAATAAGTTACTTTACATATGTTTTTTTTTACCACGTACGCCGATTTTAATGAGGCTTATGTAATGTTGAGATTTAAGATAAAGGCGCAGGCCTGGTTGACTGGTGTTGTCACACCCAATTCGTCCATGCTCACACCTGTATAGGTTGTTGTAAGAAAATATTGGGATGTCGAAACTCCACCCACCCACACACCCGCCATGACTTGAGAGATCTGTAAAGATCTTAAGCGTTGTGGGCGCAGTCAGTGAAACACTTCTCCGTACGAGGGCTCCAAAAGACATCATCTGCCCGTAAGTAAACCTTTCTTTATAAATATTTACTACGTAAGTAGTTTTTAGTTTTCTGTTAAATTGCTAGCTGGGTTTTGTTTTCTTGTCTAAAAGAAAATTAAAGCCTTAACTATAGATTGAATTTCAATTTCCTTTCGGAGCGCCCTATTGACATTTGAATCGTGTCTTTCACATATCATGCGAATCATTTCTTTAATTAAATCACTTGTTATCTATGCTCAAGCCTCAACTAAAACCTTTGATCACATTTCAAGTGAGCGCTTCCCATGCATGTAACACATGCATAGGACTTATGCATGTGTATAGCTTTCTTATTTTTTTACAATGAGTGGTGATTATCAGGTTAACTCTCACGTGTGTTTTCTGAGTTTGTTATAGTAGGTCATACATTTCTGTATTTCAGCTGAGTATAAACACATCATGGGTACTAAAAACTAATGTTGCTGTTGTCACAAAGGCAATCATGTCATATTTCTTACGGGACAGAGTCTAATATTCCCCTAAAACGTCCTAATATGCATGTGTCTTACGAGAATAAGATGCACTCGGATTGACTTCATTTCTCTTCCTCCATGTTTACTTCCTCTAGAGAGGCAGACAGTGTATAGGCCTCACCATGAACTGGGCATTCCTCCAAGGGCTCCTCAGTGGAGTCAACAAGTACTCAACAGCGTTTGGCCGTGTGTGGCTGTCCATCGTCTTCCTCTTCAGGGTCATGGTCTTCGTCGTAGCAGCTGAAAAGGTGTGGGGCGATGAGCAGAAGGACTTCAAATGCAACACGATGCAGCCTGGCTGCCATAACGTCTGCTATGATCACTTCTTCCCTGTGTCCCATATCCGTCTGTGGGCCCTGCAGCTTATCTTTGTCACCTGCCCCTCTTTACTCGTAGTTATGCATGTAGCCTACAGGGACGAACGTGAACGCAAAAATCGTGTCAAACATGGGGATAACTGCCGCAAACTCTACAAGAACACAGGCAAGAAACGTGGCGGGCTTTGGTGGACCTATGTCATGACACTGGTCTTCAAGGTAGCTGTGGATACCACCTTTACGTACCTCCTGTACTGGATCTATGAGGGCTATGACTTCCCATTACTTCTCAAGTGTGAGCAGGAGCCTTGCCCCAACAAGGTGGACTGCTTCCTTGCCCGGCCCACAGAGAAGCGCATCTTCACGATCTTCATGGTGGTCACCAGTCTGGTCTGTATCGTGCTCACCATTTTCGAGATCCTGTACCTGGTGGGCAAACGATGCCGCGAGTGTCTCATATCCGTCCGCAACTCTCGCCAGATGGCCATAGCCGCCACCTCGCTGGTCGGTGTCAAGAACGGAAACCTGGAACACAACCCAACTGTGCGATGGAAGGGCAAGGAGAGCCCGGCCCCTGCTTACAGCAGCATAGCCAGGCCCTGAGACTTTGTTGATACAGAGACTCCCTAGACTTCACAGAAGATGTTGAAAACAAATATAAATGACCAATCGAAAACCTGGAGGACATGCGAAATATTGCATGTACCTCTTCTGCAACATCTCATAGGCTTCATAGACTTTAAAGCCTGTCTTATCAATGCCTGAATACCAGTGGAACTTTTAGTCTTCTAGTCCTGGATTAATTGTTTACTCATTAATGCTGTACAACTGACTCAGATACATTGACAAAACAATGTATTTACTGTTATGGGGTCTATTTGTATGCATTCATATGTGTTTGGACATGTCAATGACAGTTGTCTTCCTTATGTATCTGTAATCATATACGTAGAAGCACATTGTTGACAATCATTGCGTTTCTTTTGGGAGTTACAGACATTTGTTTGTAGGAGTTACAGTTGTTAACAGAGAGGAGTTTACATAATTGTTTAATTACAATCAGATCAAATATCCAAATAAGATGTGTCACTAGTCAGAAGCCATTTATTCATTATTTGACAAGTTTCACAAGTAGGAGCTGGGCAAAGTAAGAGTCTTCACAATTTGTTCACTGCCATACTCTTCATTGCTGCATTTTCAGTCAACTTGTTACATGGTAAACCCCATTCCACTTTGAGACCGTACCATTGCTGTTACAATGCCCAGTTCTGAACTTATCCTGCATTTTAAGAAGTCTGTTTTATTTTATGGACTTTAAACAATTTGTCTGACCATCCTAATTATATTAGTCAAAAGGTTATGCACAAATATGACTTGAAATTATGTTATGTTAACTGTCATCACTTGTGTTGGTGGTTTTATGATCTAAGACTTGAATTCTTTAGAGGCCATCTAAGGAGTGAATTTAGTGGATTTTTGTAAGCACAGAAAATGTATATATATTTTATTGTGTACATACCATGCACACATGATGTAAACCGAAACTCTAAACATAGGACCTATTTTACAGTTGCATATAGTTTTTTTCTTCTTAAATATGAATGTTAATAAAACGTTGCATAAAACTGCGGAATTGATTGAACACAGATGGACAGTAAAGCACGAGATAACCAGATGCAAGACATAATAGTATAATAATGATTTACCTCCATCTCACAATATTAAATACAGTCCCATACAGTTATTGTACTTAGCCCTATAACATGATACCAACAGTATTCCTATACACATACAAGGGGTAGCTGTCGAACACGTTTGGACCAATGAATGGCACCTTCCATTGTTCATGAAGACAGACAGGTGGGGTTCTGTCTTCCCCAGTTCTCTTCGTTAGTCAGAGCTGTTAGACTCACCCTCTGGAGGAATTTGCCCTATCACTCACAAGAGCCCGTAATGCGTGAAAGACTCCCCTGTTTGCATAAGAGATAAGGATGTGAATGTGTTTTAAGGTGGAAAACAAGAAGAATCACTTTCTTTCACTTTAGCAATTTCTTGTAGTGTTTTAATCACCTTTAATACCCTTCTTCTGTGATAAACTATGAATTTGGTAACAGGGTGTTTAGAATGGTACATTGTACCTTCCTGTTTCTTTTTAAAGAAGTTCAAGGACAGGAACAATGAAGCTTTAGGATACTACTTTGAGTTATCTCCCAGTTCATGCCAGTACATGTCAATGTTCTCAAAGCCTTAGTTGAATTCATTGAGTGCGTTCAAACAAATGCAACAACATAATATATTTTGCCCTGTTGTGTCCTGTCTTCAAGTGGAGACAAGTTCTTAACATCGGATGAGTCATATGGTGCATTCCTTCAGTTACACCCAACCAATTCTGCCTGGACCAGTTATTTATCTGGAGCCAAAAGGAACTTTCCTTCTACTCAACAGCAGCGAGTGTTGCTAAGGCCGATGTTGACATGTTTCAAGAAGTGCCTCATCCTTATGACGTAGAAGATTCGTTGAGTGATATTTGGACAGAAATATCTAAATACACCTACACCTGACAACCATTTACTCTACAAAGCTAAAAAGTAGTAGTGATGGAATAGTTGATGATTAGCTTTGTCTTCACATTGATGGTTCCTATATGAATTATTGTTAATTAGTTGTATAGCATAGCTTATTCAGAAACTGCATGTGAAAACAGAATGTAATTAAGCAAGGTAAAGGTAATCATGGTGTTTGTCTTTGCACTTTATAAGTCTTGTAAAACATGTCAAGAGTTTGAGCTATGCACTTTCTCTGCATGTTTAAGTTGTCATGTGTTTGTGTTTGAGCCTGAGAGCAACTGATCTGCACATCTATAGTGATGCAAAGACTACTGTACAAATGGAATGGTGTATAGTTGAATGGATATGAAGTGTATATGAGAACATATCATTTACATTTGTACTGTGACTTTGCTTAAGCCTACTTATTGTTGTGTAATTTATACGGGTAACACATGATACTCGAAACGGAACTTACTTGTTCCAACGTAAAGGTTCATTATTCAAAACAAAACAAAACATTCAGCAAGGTTCTTAATGTGTACGAGTGGCACATCGATAATGGTAGGCTATAGCAAGTATCTGCATGCAATGGTATACTGCACATTGTACTGTTTTCTTCAGTATCATGTTACTCTACCCGTTCCTGAACCAACCTTTGTGGTTTTTTTACTACCAGCTTTACTCATTTTACACGATCACAAAAGCCATGTAAGGGATAGTAATTCTGTAGAGGATTTGAATCCCACCCATCATAGATTGTCCCTCTTTGACTGCAGCCATTCCGCCTTTGCGCCCCACAATAAGAGGTTGCCTAGCACCATTGACCTCTTTGAAGCTTTCTACCAATAAAAGAGTGCGCATCAGCAAGTAAATGGGGACAAGTAAAATAGGGGGCAAGTAAAATTGTTCACTTCTGGGTGTGTCTTCTCTTGCGTTACTGGAGACATTCTGGAACAAGTTTGAACAGGATGAGGAACAAACATAATCTAAAATGTACCGACCATAAACAAAACAGTGTCTGTTTCAGTTTGGGATTATAATAAAGGACTAACAAAGTGGAGATATTATGTATATATTTGTGTAGAATGTAAGAATCAAATGGACTACAGTGAATACACAAACATTAACTGTATATTTTCTAGGAATCAACGTGCACGAATAGCGTTTGTTTTGCAGTAAACATGGGAGATGTAATGAGTTAATAACCTCCATGTTCTATTATTCAATAGGAAAGAGATTAGATGCTTTCCATGAAAAACATGATAGCTACATCGCCAAATCTCAACATGTTTTATCATCTAGATCTCCATAGGCCTACGTTGTGGCAGTCTTTTTCTTTTCTTTTCTTTTACCACACCCACAAACTATTTCCAAGACGTATTTCTCAAGACCACACCAGCAGAGTTACCTGAGCGATTAACTAATAGACGCACTGAAGACCGTCTGGAAAACGTATGACCAAATTGTAAAATAGACCTTACATTATTTCACTAGCGGTTTTAACGATGGATCGAGACGTATTTGGTAAGTAAAACGTTATTAACTCGTAATTTTTAATCAATTATGCGAGTTTAAGTGCGCATGGAGGATGAAGAGGTATGAATACGTTTACGACATTAGGCTACCTTGTTTTAACCAGTCATATTATTTTTTAGTTTTTCCACTTTTGATGTTCTACCTTCATCAAAAAACACACCATAGATGGTTAAAAAGTTTGTATACAAACAGTGTTTTTCAACCGTCATCCCACTCATCCTCATTGCTGAACCGAAGAGGCATTTTTTCACTCACATCTGTTGTTTAAAATGTGTGTGATTTAACGTAGCCTACGTTGTGAAATAAAATAGATCAATTCAGAACAGTCGAACATGTATTTAACGTTTGTGATACCGTAATAGTTCGAGTCATGATAATTGTACAGAAATGCTGACTTGAAAAAGATAGGCTAATATTCAAGTTTCCATCATAAAGTGATTAATAACTCTGTCTTAGCTTATACAACTGATGTCATTCTTAACAGTACATTTCGTGATCGCTCACTCTTTCTCTCATGTTTTTCTAGGCTGCTAACAGTTATCCACAGCTCTTGAACAAGAGAAACCAACTTCTAAAAAAGAGACACTTTCTGTCAATCCCAGATCATGGACTGGAAGACCTTCCAAGCCCTACTCAGTGGGGTTAACAAGTACTCCACCGCCTTTGGTCGGATATGGCTGTCTGTGGTGTTTGTGTTCAGGGTGATGGTATACGTAGTAGCGGCGGAGCGTGTGTGGGGTGATGAGCAGAAAGACTTTGACTGCAACACTAAGCAGCCGGGCTGTGCCAATGTCTGCTATGACTACTTCTTCCCCATCTCCCACATCCGCCTGTGGGCCCTGCAGCTCATCTTCGTGTCCTGTCCCTCCTTCATGGTAGTCATGCACGTGGCCTACCGGGACCAACGGGAACAGAAGTACCGTGCCAAGTTTGGCGAGGACGCCAAGATCTACAAAAATACAGCCAAGAAGCATGGCGGCCTGTGGTGGACCTACCTGGTCAGCCTCTTCGTCAAGACGGCCATTGAGGTGGGGTTCCTTTACATCCTGCATCACATCTACGACAGCTTCTACCTTCCCAGGTTGGTCAAGTGTGAGGTGTGGCCCTGCCCCAACCAGGTGGACTGCTATATTGGACACCCCACAGAGAAGAAGGTCTTCACCTACTTTATGGTGGGGGCCTCAGCCCTCTGCATTGTCCTCAACATCTGCGAGGTCATCTACCTGATCTCTAAGCGTATTGCCAACATCGCACAGAAGATGAAGAGGCGTAAGCGCACAATGGCTGTACACAACCATGATTACAGTGATCCTTCCTGTAATAACTGCAGTCTTCCCTCGTCCAGGGAGAACGAGAAGCTTCCGCTCAAGGGCAGCATCAGGCCTGCCTATAAGCCTGCATATAAACTCACTGAGGACATGCGTGCCTCAGCTCCTAATCTATCCTCTGCTCTGTAAAAAGGACGTTTGGAAGGCCATCACTGCCACAGAACCAGGCCACATCTGATGTTCTTGAAATATCTATAGACCCAAGCCATAGACTAAGACTGGCTAAGACTTTACAAAAGCTAAGTCTACTTTCGACTGCCATGAGGACGGAGAAAGAAACAATCCTGCTAATAAATTATAAAAATAAAAAGGACATGACAATTTGAGCATATACATGTCCTTATTTTTTTCCGTTCTATTGAGGCTGTCAGGGTTTAGAGGTTGGAGGTGAGACGTGGGTGGAAACAGACGCTGTTACTGAATGTTACGAGTTTTAAGACACACCTGGTTTTGGTATGCACACACAATGCCAATGCTTCCATGATGTACAGGGGCAAATGAAACAAGAAATACCTAGAACATTTCAGTGTTTCAGTGACTTCCTTAACACCAACCAGTAGCAACCCCAGCTTGCTTGGGAATATGACTTAACAACCAGTTCAAGGTTTACCGACTGACTGTTGTCTTATGAGATCATTACAACAGAATGATAACATTATTTAATCTAAAACAGTAGAGACAGTGAAGTGTATTGGTGATTAACACAGTCTGTTTGCATTACCTAAAGTTGGTTGTCGGCACAGTCAATTGGCACACTAAATTCCTGGCAGGTTTTATTGTTTGAAAACATTTCCAATAATTAACAGTGCTTTTCTCTCATACCTAATGTTTCTTCTGCCTCCGTTGGTTTTGCACAGCTGCACTATGTACAAACACTGTCTGTGTTTTGACATGCTTGTACACAAGCCCCACTCTCCCAAGTCCAATGTTGATCCGAATGAGATAAAGGAATGCTGTTGTTTTTATAAAAGAAGTCTGAATGCGAGCTGACACAGGTCTTGGAAAGATGTGTCAAGCTACAGAAGAGGAATAGGAACAAAGGACAACCAGTTATGCGGGTCTGAAGTACTTTACATGGTCAGCAGACAGCAGCTAAATGATCACAAATGGGAATGTTTATGTTTTACATTGTTGTAATAAATCGTACTCTTGTATAATTACTTGTGTCATCCATGTACATTAGTATGTTTATCTGTTTACCAGTGTTATTTCTTTCCTCATTGTACATAGGCCTATACCTTAGATACCGATCTGACTCTAGGTGACTAGGTATGTGGCTCTCAAACCAAGATTGCGCCTATGGTCAAAGCAGATAGAATCAGGCCATTAATAAACCAATCCCCTAACATCCAGGACAAAAGTCAACCACTTAGGTCAAATGTGTCTTGTTATAACCATGTGATATCTGCCACATTTTACTACACAATTTACAAACATAAGCCTTGTGTGCCTTGTCTCCTTATAGTATTATTTGGTAGTATTTTGTATGCCTTCTCAGCGTGTAGGGTTCATAGCCAATGTCGATGTCCAAGTTCAAGTTACTTTTCCCTTGAAAAAAGACAAATACTTGTACTAGTCTTAACTATGAGGAATGTAGTTCATCACCTTTCAGCGCCGGTTTCCATTCTCATTAAGATATTCAAGCTAAAGAACATCGTCAAGGATCTCTGAGATGTTTGTATAGCAGAGGAATTTCAGTTGAGCTGGTCAGGCTCGTACTTCAGGTTCTGGTAGGTGTGGATGGCAAACATACAGTACTTGTTTGCTCTGAATCACTTTATAGTCGAAGTGCCAAATCACAGCCTCAGAGAAGAAACTCCTCACCCATATGGATGTTCTAACTACACAATGCTTAACATTGATTTATAGGGTTAGGGCAGATGTAGGTTAAAATATAATGTATGTGTATTTATACAATATATAGACAACTATATTTTGGTAAATTTTGTTTTTGTTTATTTTGCTTCTACCTTGCAATGGTACATGTATTACTTATCGGTACCATATAGTCCCGAATCCATAGTAACTTCAAACTTGGCGTACAGTCTGATAACCTTTCACCAGTATGATTCATTTGCAACTGGGAAGAATCGGAACTGTTTGATTAAACAAACAACCTTCAACAAACAGTCTAAAGTAAAGCAAAGTTCATTCTTAATTTAAAGATTACATGTCTAATAAACTCAATGGAAAGTGCAACCTTTTACAATAAATATTTACACATTACTTATTACAAACAGTAAAACCAGGAAGAAAATCATTCAGATATCAAAAGTGACGGATGATTATTCAAACAAAATGAAAAAATGGTTCTATACCCAATGCCCAATGACAGTTGACAAACACTGCCATGAACATTTGTTTGGCCAACATGGATACCCACAGATGTACACAAGTACAACATTAACCAAAATTACCCATTAGTCAAACGCCATCTTTCCAGACAATAATGACTATACTCTCCATCAAGTGTCAGAGGAAAGGAATGCTTCCAATTCCCAGAACTGTCCGTATACTGTAGGACTTGACACTGGTTTACAGGCACAGCAAGTCACAGCAAAAAAAAAGAAAGACTTAAAATCTGCCATCTCTGTTAAATCGGCATAGGCCGTAAAGTAATCTAATGACCACATAGTACACAGGAATTGGAGCAAAAAATGCACCACAAACATGAAAGACATGACCACAATGATAAGGCACCAGTGATCAGCAATGTCTAAACAGACATTTTTGTAGTGGTAATTTCAGATAGATTTAGGTGTAATGTAATTTTCAGATTAAAGTCATTAAAGGTGGCCCATGTGTTCTTTTGTCTGCCATGATCTTTACTTGACGCACTCGTGAGTATCCTGTGAAAGGGCTTTGAGAGTCCACGTTCAGAGTTTGCAGGTGGCCTGTGCCACTTTGGAGCTGGTCTTTCTGTTCAGGGAACGACATATGAAAGCGCCAGCATCCATAAGCTTGGGAAGGTCCACTCCCTGAGAAGGAGAGAGTCAGAACATGAGGGAGAGTGAGGTAGAACATGAGGTAGAGAGAGGTAGAACATGAGGTAGAGAGAGGTAGAACATGAGGTAGAGCTCAATGGACATAGATAAAGAGCCTCAGAGGCAGGAACAAGGAACTAAAAAACAAGGAAATTCCAGTCCTGAAGCTCCGACTCTTTCAAAAGCACAGTACACAGGTGACAACAAAGCTTTGATTGTATCAGAATGGAAAATAACTCAAAAAAGGGAAGTAAAAAAGGACAAGGGAGAGAGAGAAAGAGATCAAAATAATGTAATGAAAAGAAAGAGGTAGACTCACTGTATGAATACCAAGTCCATGAAGCATGTAGACCACGTCCTCGGTAGCCACGTTCCCAGACGCCCCCTGTGCATACGGGCACCCACCTAGACCAGCCACTGAGGAGTCCACCACACTGATGCCCATCTGGAGGACAAAGGATTTTCAAAATAACCACCCACCTGTATAAGTAATGTATGTGAAACAGGTGTTGTCAAGTCGCTCATCAGTATCACCTCCTCCCTCACTGGCCCACACTAGGGGTCAAACTATGGTCTTATGAATCATACTCGCAATGACCACCTTTCATAAACACAGCTTAAACCTGCAGGGCTACAACACCAAAAAGCTAGCAATTTAATGGCGTGGGCGGACAGTATTTTTACTGAGGGGTTAAACACATTTAGTTTGGTCACACATGACACCATGCACATTGATGAGATGCTTCAAGAACTCAATCATCTCGAGCTCCTACCTGCAGAGCAATGAGGATGTTGGCAAGGGCCTGGCCGTAGGTGTCGTGGCAGTGCACCGCCAAGGCACCGACAGGCACCTCCTGGACCACCGCCTCCAGCATCTCAATCATGCCCCCAGGTGTGCCTACACCAATGGTGTCGCCCAGAGAGATCTCATAGCAACCCATGGAGTACAGACGCTTGGCTACCTGTCAAATCGAGGCACACGGTGGTCAGGAGACATTCTCCGTTGATATAAAACACACACCACCACCAAGATTGGTTTAAGAGAGGAACTCACCTGTGCTACTTTCTCTGGTGCCACATTGCCCTCATATGGACACCCCAGTACACACGACACATACCTGCAATGTACAGAGAATAGAGGTGAGAGACATAACCTGATAGCAACAATCCACATCCTCCTTGCTCTTGCCAGTCTCTATAACCTTCCCCATGCCACTCTGCTGGTGTTACCCCCGGACTGGCACACCAGCTTCCTTGGCTGCCTTGGTGACCTCCTCAAAACGTTGCAGGCTCTCCTCCACAGAGCAATTGATGTTTTTCTTGCTGAACAACTCAGATGCAGCGCCAAATATGGCCACCTCTCCTGCCCCTGCCTTTACCTAAGTATAAGAGCACGGAAAAAAGAACGGATGACGCGAAAGAACAAATAAATGTTGAAATACTGAGTCAACACACGAATACAGACACATGAGTACATGATTACACAATAAAGACATGCGTTTCTAAAGATTGTTGAACTGCCTGACTTTATTCTGTACGCCAGCCCTTAAGGAGTAATACTCCTAGGTTATACTTGGTGAAAATGTTAGTGATCAGGTACTTACAGCAGCTTGGAAGCCCTGGAGATTGGGGGTCAGTACAGGATAGGACACACCTGGTTTCCTGTTGATGCCTTTCATCACCTCCACCTGGTCTGCCATCTAGCAAACATATATATATATATATAATAAAAAACAAACATTAGGATTATTATTAGAGGTATTTTAGAAAATAATACATGGTCAGTGTAGGTTTGAGATTGCATGTTGTCAATTTTCTGTCCACTAACTTCACCTGTGGAACCCATTTTGGGGAGACAAAGCTTGTGGCTTCAATGACTGACAGTCCTGAATCTGACAACATGTCAATGAGGCGAATCTTTACTTCAGCAGGAACTATGGTCTGTGTGTGTGAGAGAGAGAAAGAGAGAGAGAGAGCAGAAACAGAAATCAATGTGACCTTAGTCTCAGCTTGATTTAATAGACCATCACAGGAAGGTACTAACACACCCAGCCATCTAGGCTTTGACACCTTTTGCTGATCATTACCTTCTCATTTTGAAGACCATCTCTGGGTCCAACCTCAACTATTTTTACTCTCTCTGGGAGAGCTTTCTCTGCAGTCACACCAACCTGATGGTAGAGAGACTTGATTAGATAGACACCCTAATATACGCAAATTAAGTGGGGAAATGACAGTTGAGATCCGTGGTTAACTACACTACGTATATGAACCTGAGGATGGTCACACCACTACCTTAACTTACATTATATTATACAAGATAGCTAGACAACTTAAGCAAGGTAGTAAGCTAGGAAACTAGCATTTGCATTCATTAAACCATTTATTCGCGAACAACTTCGTGAACCGGTAGAAACCATCCGTAACAACACATGCAGTGAACAACATTACATGTACTCACTGATTTCGCCACTGCTACCGAAGTAGTGGTACTCAAAGCTAAGCATTGATGACCCATTCTACTATTAAAAACACTTCTATTGACAATTCTCATGACAGCCGCCATGTTGGTTCAGCCTATCCACTGACGTAAATTCCGTTCAGTGAGTGCTTTGGGACGGCGGAGGAGCTCACGGCAGCACACGCTGCTCGTTGAGGACAGTACTGCAAAACGATCCGTGCTTTCACGTCAGTCTCCGACAACACCGGAAAACGTAGTTAGGTTTGTCGCTAGTCGCTTTTGACGATAAAAGTCGTCAGGAGAGTTTGGAAAGTCGCCAGATATAGCGACAACGTCGTTAAACTAGCAACACTACGCTCGGATCGTCTAGCTCAATACTGCCATCTACTGGTAGTGTAGCCTACTGAGAAAGTGTAGTTGGAAATAAAGGACTGCACAGTAAAGGAAATGTGTAGATATTGCATCTAGTACCCTAGATGTAGGCTAACAATAGTAACGAAATATTAAATGTATATAAATATCTTTATTATGCAGAAAAAAGTACAAAAGGCAATAAATAATCAATTATCATAATAATCAGCATGGTTCACAATCAACTGTAGACAAATAACATAAAAATAAATTACTAACAAAATGCTGCCCACGAAAGTGTCAATACAATTTAAACAATAAAAAAGCCCAGATTTCTCATTAATGGTTTGTGATCAATACTTAATTATATCACTTACTTTTTAAAACTGAACATAATTCTTCTTAATACACATGCATGACCATAAACTGCCAATGGCAAAAAATTATATACAGGTGTGGTAATACAAACTTTGTATAAAACTTGAGAGCACTATACATGTAACTTAAATTCACCCAGAAAATGTCCTTAACATTAAAACTGAACAAAACTTTCTAAAGTGAAAAACAATGTTATTTTACATAACTTGAGAGAATCTTTCAATTCAATCCTTTAAAATGTAATTATAGTATGTACATCATTGGCATTTACAACAAAAAAATGTACTTACATTTTGCATAAAGAGTCAAATATATTCTTTGATACATCCACACAAACATTTTCACTGTAATTCCTCATCGCTGTCATCCACTTCCTGGATGATGAGGTCAGCCCCCGAGTCCTCTGCCAACTCATCATCGTCAGCAACCAGCCAGGACCGTTGAGTCTCTCCCTCCTCCACTCCATCAACGCCCAGCAATAGAGCAGGCCCCTCATTGGTCCCATCTATGCTATCCATGGGTAGGTCCTCACAGCCCGTTGTCTCCTGAATACAGTCAGTACAAAGGCGGTAGCGCCGCGACCCCTCACACACCACCTGTCCACTGTCCTCTGTAACCAGACGTTTGCACTTCCTGCAAACCAGCTTCCGAGCCTGATGAATCTGTAGGAAAGGAAGGTTTCAAATTAGAAATATGTCCTTAAGCAATATGCCAACTGAAGATCACAAATTCACCAAGAAAATTATATTTGTCAGTTGTGTGTGTTAGTCTCGGGTGAGACTAACCGTCTCATAGTGACTGCGCAGGTGTTCTAGGCGGGTGAAGCGTTTGTTGCAGGCCTGACAAGGGTAGGGCCGCTCCCCTGTGTGACATCGCAAATGTCTCTTCAGGTCTGCTTTCCTCTTCACCGTGTGGGTACAGAAGGGGCACTTGAAGCGCATGGAGGGGTTCAGGTCTGTGGAAAGAAAGGCTTTGAGAAACGTTTTTACCCTAATTAACCTCATTTGTATTTATTATTAATTTGATTGTGAAATACTTTTAATCCCTCAAGGCTGGATACAGTATCTAACTTATTCTGTAACCTGACTGCATTTGTCAATAGTTTCAACAAAGGGCTCACCTTTGTTGAAGAGTCCAACAACACCCACAATAGTGGGCAGTGTAGCGTACAGCTCCTCTGCCTTCTCAGCCTTCTGTGATCGAGCCTCCTCCACCTCCAAGGCGTCCTGGGTGGTTGAGCGAGTGCCGTAGGCCTTCCTCTTGGACGCCCCCCTGCGCCTCCGTCCAGGGACAGGCAGCGTGAACAGGGGATCACCTGGGTCCTGGGGACCCTCTGCATCACTGCACTGTTGCTGGATGGGCTTGGTGTGAGATGGACTTCCAGGGTCCTGCTTTAGGTCCGGGACCTCCATGTCTGGATCCTTTACAAGGTAGACCCCCTGGGACCTTGAACTGTCATGGGACCAGAGGGCGGCCGGGGGGCTGCCGGAACAGGCTGCCTGCTGCTCAACGGCATCCTCTCCGACCCCCTGGGGGAAACTGCCGGTCTCCGACAGACTAAGGTAGCGATCATCGTCATCCTTAGCGCTGATCTCTAGAGAGGACTTGATGAAGTCTTTGCAGTAGCTGATGACATTGTTCATCTGCAGGTAGCTGGCGGCCGACATCACTTCGATGACGTTGTGGCTGGAGAGATCCAGGTGGCCTGAGTAGATGAAATCCAGGATGACGGTAAAGGTGTCGGGGCTGAAGACGTCAAAGGACGCGCTGATGGGGTCTTCGTCACTGCTCTCGGAGCCTTGGGAGAGAAGCATCCGGAAGTAGCCGCTGCTGGCGAAGAGGACATTGCGATGGGCTCTGTAGAGCTGACCCTCCACCAGGATGTTGCAGTCACAGAAGAGCTCCTGGTGTCGCTGGTCATCCAGCTGTTTTAGCAGACAGCTCTGGTGGTCAGCAGTGATGTCTGTGCTGTGGAACCACCGCTGGGTCTGTCTGAAACACAGAACACATGGACAAGGGTTAGTGCATTATGGCATGGTAGTCCTAATGTAATATGAGTATATTTATTGTATGTGTATATAAATAGATGTTATACTTTTAACTATTGGTAGTGCATAATTAGCAGTGTGACTTTGAATATTGAATAAATTATCTGATAAAAGTTGATAAAATAGGTGCGCTACAAGCTTTAGTTAACTATACATCTATTTAATTACAACAGTTTGGGTCTAGAGGTCTTTTAAATTGCGGTTCGTGCACCCAAAACTCAGGTTTGGATAAACTGTCTCTCGGTGAAGCAAAGTTAAATCCGCTGAAACTCCCGCCCACAACCCACAATCCAGCAACTTGAGTGGTCGAATCAGCCATCAGTCAAGCATCTTTTTCATCGAAGGGGCAACACCCGACGAGGTAAACGCATCGGGTAACGACATCCATCAAACTTCAAGGATGCAAATTGAAACATTCAAGATAACAAAAAACTATGATGAGAGGCTAGAAAATAAATGAACAGAAATTGCCAAAATAAAAAGATTTCTTAACAAAGGAACAAAATGGGGCCATACAAACCTCCTTTGAGGCTATTTCCCCAGTGACTTTAATTAGGCTATTCTTATTTCTAAATAATTATTTCTAACAAATTTCTTGAATACGCATTTCGATTTAAGAAGAAATAGGTTACTGGACTCATATTCGCCCAGAAGGTGTGCTGCAGTGCCCGATGTACAGTAGGTTACAGTAACACCCGGTTTGAGTCGATGTTGCATAATAAACATGTTGCAATGATCGATAATAAGATTTTAATTGAATAATTTCACTGCATTCTCGAAACCAAGGCTTGTATGTGCTGCGACTGTTGTTAGTGCAACCGAAAGAAAAGCGGGTAGCTGCGCTCGAGCGCAGCCCAGTGAGACCTGGAGAGACGCCCACTTACGACAGCCCCCGCACAATAGACAACATATTGTAGGACATATCAACAAAGGTAACTACAACAGCCAAACATGATCATATAATCTGTGAAGACGAGCTCTCTCCCTCTACACCCGATTTTTGATCCATGGATCACCCTATTCTTGCCAGAGCTGCAGAGCACAGCCGCGGGGAGAGAATTTGCCTGCTGCGGAACCCAGCGTCCCTTTCTCAGGCACGCGATATCTGCAAGACCCGCTTACGCCCTGACATACCCGCTCCCCCAGTTTCTGCCGATGCTCTACCCTCAACATTTTATCTGTAAATACTCACTGGTGACCTGATTCACCCGGTGCCCGATAAATCCTATTCGACCCCATCTCTGTCACCATTTCCATTTTAAACGTTAGTACATTCACTCCTTTTTCTGGTTAAGGGTACACATTCATTCACTTCCTGCTCAGCCCTAAAGACCGAAACCCGTTTTGTTAGACAGAAAAAAACTGCTGTGCTGACGTGGGTGTTTAGCAAGAGCGCCCGAGGGCCAAGAAGTCATTTAAAGCCCTAGTGCTCTTTTTCCAGCTTTAATTTATCATACAACTGCATAACATTGGAACCAATGGAAGCTTTAGACATTACATGTATTTGTCTTGAAATTTAATTGCATGAACACCGTACATTCCAAAGTGGGTTTAACTTAAATTAGGCCTAAATTGCAGCATTGCATCATCTGCAATTTATCAATTGTGATCTCTGTAACTACCCTCCTTCCCAACACACACACACAACACAATCACAAATGACAATGACAATATTTAGTCATTTTAATATATATATTTGTTTGTGTCCATATTATGGCTTGTGTATGACAATTAATTTGTATGGCTGTACAGTAAAATGACGAACAGAAACATTTATGGTATGTTTCATTAAGAAAGCAATAATTAGAAGCAAAGCTATCTGGCAAGTGTCCGACAATCTCAAACACTATGCCATGTAATCATTCATTTTGTCTTGAGGTCCCTCTAAGTTTTATAATATGAAAACAACTTTATGGTTTGCTTTGGCCACTGTTGAAAGCTGGTGAGTAACATCACGAAGCTGGGCTGTCGAGGAATCCAGAAGGGTTCTTCGACTGCCAGCGCCACAGGTCTTCACCTGAGACACAAACAAGACAGAGGTTATGTGGATGTGCAGAACGGAAACTATACATCCTCAAATAGGACAGTTCCTTTGATAATGATCTTTTACAGTACCATGACCATAAAATAATCTATCAGTGACAATGGAGCCCTTGCTCAGTCTAACAATTGGGGCTAATGATGATGACCTGATCCCACAGGCATGATGATCAAGTTCACTTTATTATGTCCTTACACATCCTCTCCAGATCAAAGTCAGCTTTCCAGCCCAGCTCCTTCTCAGCCAGACCTGGGTCAGCATAGCAGGATGCTACATCTCCACCTCTCCTGGGTGCAATCTGGTAGGGGATCTATAGAGAAGACAAGTTACACAATCAACCCCCCCCTTTTATAGTGGTTTTCCCTGTCATCAGCTGTATCCTCAGTTATATTTTTTATGGAGTCTGTGACGCGTGGTTGTTTTAAACATTAAATCTTTCAGACATGACTTTTGGCTCTGCTGCTATAACCTCACCATATACAGTTTACACCTAATAATGGAGTTAACAGTGTGTGTGTGTATATATCAGTGAACCCCATGCACTTCAGTAATTTGCCCTCAAAGACTACTGCTTTTCACCTTAAACTAGACAAATCGCACACAGATGTTCATGTGTACATACAAAGTACTGCCCTAATGTCTGCATCCTGGTATGTTCCTACAAGGTTAGTCATTACTGTCACTCACCTGTCTCCCTGAGGCCTTCTCCATCGCTTTGACCATCTGGAGCACAGAGTAACCTGTACCGGTTCCCAGGTTATATACCTATCCACAGACAGAGACAGACATCAGAGTTATGATAAAGTGTGTATGAGAGAATAAAAGTGGAGTGAAAAAACCAGCAGGCACACAGAGAGAAAAACAGAAGTTAGTTGGTGAGAGCTTTTACCTTGCATCCACAGTTGTCCTTCAGTTTCTTGAGAGCGGCAATGTGTCCTTTGGCCAAATCCACAACATGGATGTAATCTCTTACTCCTAAAAAAAAGAGGTAGGTAGTTATAATCCATGACTGGGTACTTTACATTTGACTATATAAAGGCTATTCAGACACATTTAATTAAGTTCAATCACTGATCAATCTCTACGGTTTTTACCTGTTCCATCCACAGTGTTGTAGTCATTCCCAAATACATTCAGATGTTTTCTCCTCCCAATAGCAACCTGAAGAAGAATAATAATAACACAATAATTGTTTTATTTATTTATAATTAGTTTCATTATTATTTCATATTTATTTACTTTGAGGTCCTTCCTTCAGCTACCTGGGCTACGTAAGGCAGCAGGTTATTGGGAATGCCCTGTGGGTCTTCTCCTATGACCCCAGTGAAGTGAGCTCCGATGGGGTTGAAGTACCTTAGCAGCACCGCATTCCAGTCCTACCAACACACATGAACACACATTTACATTCGGCACATTAAGCTAATACACAACCATCTAAATGGACTGAAAAAACATGCTAAAGAAAAAAGACTAGTTTATAGTGTGTCTGTGTACCTAGAAATATACAACAGATGACACCTCTGTGAGCTGTACCTTCTCAGCACTGCACTGGTCCATAATCATCTCCTCTATGAAGTACTTGGTCTTGCCATAGGCGTTGGTGCAGCCCCCCACAGGGTGCTGTTCGTCTATGGGCAGGCGCTGGGGGTCCCCGTACACAGTGGCCGAGCTGCTGAAGACCAGATTGTGTACTCCGTGAGCCTGCATCACCTGAGCCACATGCAGATGCACACACATATACACACAGCAGCCATTGAGAAAGCAACCTACAGCTGACACCAGCCTAAGTGCACACACACACCCAGCATCAACAGGTTAACATTATAGCAAAGCGACACAACTAAGGCATTCGACAAACAGCTAATGAGTGTGTATACAGGGCTTATGGTAACGTTAATTATAGTGTAAGTAAGTGGGCAAAAAAATACATAAAACACACACACACACAAACACATAGGTATTCATGCAGAAAGGCGACAAGCAAGCAGCAGTAAATAACTTCAAACAGTGCAGGGCAAGCTGGGACTGGGGTGTGCAGAGTACAAGGCTACAACTCCTATGCACCTCACCTCTAACAAATTAATGGTCCCAGTGAGGTTGACACGATAGTATTTCAAGGGTTGTGCCACAGACTCCCCAACAGCCTTCAGACCAGCAAAGTGCATAACAGCACTAAACGTATGCTGTTCAGATAAAAGAAAAAAGACAAAGTTTAACAACACTACAAATGTAAATGTGTGGGTATTTATAGATTTAATTGTGAATAACCTCTGACCTTTTTAAAGATTTCCTCCAGGCCAGGACGATCAAGCAGGTCGAGCTCATGGAACTCGATGCTGGTGTTCAGAACCTTCTCTAACCTGCGCAGGCTCTCTGGTACATCACCCTCTCCTCAAGCCAAAACAGAAGACACAGACACACACACACACACACACACATGCACCTTTAATGGCTGTCAGCATCACAAATCACTAAAACAAACATAGAACTGTAGCTGTAATACACTTTCTGTTGAGTTATGGACACTTACCTCGAACAGCGTTGCTGAAGTTATCTATGACCACAGGGCAGAAGCCTGCCTCAATCAGCTCCACCACACAGTGGCTGCCGATGTAGCCCCCTCCACCTGTCACTAGGACCTTCTCTGCCATCCTCACCACCTGTCTTAGCATTGCACAACACAAGACACACTAACACCACATACCAGTGCACTTCATCAGTAGAAACAGTGTCATTTTACCCCCTTCAAATTATTGAACTACTTATCACTTCTTAATTTGAGAGGTCTTGTAGTACATATGTGTGTGGTCACCAAGCCTGTTGTACTGAATAGATTCACTGACATGGATGATCTCACAGCCAATAAGAAATGCTGATGAATCGTGTCATGAATGCATCAGGGCTGACCAGGTGAATCTTTTGTCTGAATCCTGAAAACCTGGTTGGCTTGTAAGGCAGGACAAACGTGTTATACCAGAGAATGTCTAATATAGAAGCCTTTAAACAGGCTCAGGTATACCCTGCCCCACCCCACCTAATGTCCACGTCATAGCCCGGGTGCCACTGTACCTGACCAGAGTAACCAGGATACGTCTGGATTCTAGACGTTTAATAAAAATGTCTTTCACGAGGGATTCCATTGCAAGTGTAATGACAGGCTATCTTTATAATGCAACAACTGCAATGGCGTTATGGTCATTGACATAGCGTTTTGTTTAGTAAAGCTGAACTGCTGTCACTATGTTCATCAGTAGGCTACATTAACCTCCTATGAGTGAATTGAAAAAAATCTCACCTTAACGTTCTGTACAACGAAGGAAAAAACCTCCACCTGAAGCAAATCACTGGCCAATGCGGCTGGAAGTCACTGATGACTGTCAAGAATGAACAAAGTTATCAAAGAACTTGTCTATATTCGGGTCTACGTTGCTGCTTCCTGTTCTGTACATCACTACGTGGAGCTGCGTCAAGTCAGAACATTATGCCAGTGCGTTCTTTTCAAAATAAAAGCTACGATTTTGGTATCGCGCTATCATTTTCCAATTTCATTCTTATGCCATAACATTCTTTATTTGAAACCATATATAATAGCCTAGCCTCATTTCTTTTGGTCACATTACAAAATAATTATGCAACTGACTCTGACTGACTGGCTAGTGGCTACACGCATGTTCATCAGAGAGTACTTTTATTTAGTATCGTCGAGGGTCAATGGACAACCATACTTTTGTCGCTGCCTTCACACCAATGAAACGTGGACGTTGTCAAACCAGAAAGCCTCACGCGCACTGACGTCAGAAGCCACTCTTTCCAAGCCACATCTCTACCCATCTGACAGTGTATTTATTGTAGAATAATTTAATTTGATGCCAGATGTGGGTCTATGCCCTCATTCACTGGAGGAAAAATATTATTACTTTAGAATCATTTTCAAAAGTACTCGAATGACAAAAAACGACCCAAAGTAGCACATGATGAGGAACAGCAGTTCATTGTATTTACAATTATTTTATTTTCCCAAGATGAAAAACAGCTGAGCACACAGAACAAACATTGTATAAAATGCATTTATATTTAACTTTTTTACATGCATCAACATACAGGCAGATTTACCCAAATGACATAGGAGACGTCAGACCAAGGAATTTCATGCCACTCTGCTAGAGACAGTGGTTTTGAGAGAGAGTGACAACAAGAGATTCATACAGAGATATCTATATAAATGTACCATATGTACATACCATAATAAATCTGTGTTACCATGTTAGTTTTGGTATACCACCTACATTATGTGAAAATCACTTCACGGTCTCACTACAGAGCAGAGGAAGGAGCACTCATCTCAATACACATTCCTTTTCTATGCTGTGCCATATTTGTACTCCTTGTGCCAGTTATGCCTTGCCTGGAGACACTGGCACATGAAGAAAGACTGAGGCACTGTGAGAGAGGAGACAAGAGACCACTCAAGCTTTTGGGGGGTAAAGATTCCTCACACACCACTTCGTTCTTTGCTAAATTTCCATGAAGAACAACTTGGAGTTGAAGGAAAATAATGAGCAGAGAGCAACATAAAAGTAAGAAGCCTTTGGAACCAGCTGGGGTAAACTGAACAAAAGACCTAGTCGCGAGGACACAGTGGCACAGAAGAGAGAAAGAAGGAACCACAGCAAAAGCCTTTCTGGGAACAGCAAACATTTTTTTTCTCGGTTTGTGCTCGGACTTCAACAATCGGGTGAAGACTCTACGTCCTTACAGCTCTCTTCAAATTCATAAGCAGGTCCAAAGGAGATACCTCTCAATCTGTGAATGTGTGCATACTGCACAACACAGATGTCATGACTTTTAGTACTCATGTCTGGTTGTGTGTTTGTATCTGTCTGGGCATATGTATCCTTCCATGCTTGGGGGTCCCCCCTCAGCACCGAGGCTGGCTACGTCTCTGGGAGGAGGGTGAGGGCTGTGGGGAGTGTGATCCACAGCGCTGTCCTCTGGCGCTCCATGACTGCCCAGCTGGGCGAGTTCGGGACAGCTGCGGCTGCTGTGAGCAGTGTGGCAACGTGGAGGGCCAGCAGTGTGACCCTGATGGGGCTCAGGAGTTCTATGGGCGCTGTGGAGAAGGGGCTGGTCTGCCAGAGGAAAACAAAGAGAGGGCGGAGGGGCCAAGCCAGGGAGAACCCTGAGCCTAAGTGTGTGTGTCAGGATCAGGAGCCCGTGTGTGGCTCTGATAGACACACCTACCCCAACCTGTGCCAGCTGAAAGAAGCTTCCAGCAGAGGAAATACCACCGTGAGACTCACTGGACATGGACCATGCTACTCTGGTAAATATAGCGAGTCTGGCAACCAGAAATATATACATAGTCTCTAAAGCCACTTTGATGTATTAGTGGACATTGCTATCTTGAAGGGGTAGTCCTAAACAACTCTGTTGGTTGTTCATATTAGAACAGTAGCATTTCAAATATGAATGAAACCAGTAGTGGTGTTAATAATAATAATAATAATAATAATAATACATTTTATTTATATAGCGCTTTTCAAGGCACTCAAAGTCGCTTTACAGAGTCCAGTATTCATTCAGACCCAGTCATACCGGTGGTGCAGAAGCGTGGCTGCCCAATCAGCGCCTACGGCCCCTCTGACCACCACCAACATTCATTCAACATTCATACGCTGCATGTCTTTATGATGGTGGGGGAAACCGGAGTACCCGGAGGAAACCCACGCAGGCACGGGGAGAACATGTAAACTCCACACAGAAAGGACCTGGAACGACGGGGGTTCGAACCAGGAACCTGCTTGCTGTGAGGCGACAGTGCTAACCACTGAGCCACCGTAGTTAACCTTGTGGTGCCCTTGTGGTGCCCTTCTCTCACTCAGCTCCCCGCATTTCCAGAGCGCCCAGGGACCTCTCCAACTACACAGGAAACGACATTGTGTTTGGCTGTGAGGTCACTGCATACCCCCTGCCCAACCTGAGCTGGAGAAAGAAGGGGAGTGACAACTTCCTGCCAGGGGACGATCCCCATATATCTGTCCAGGTCTGATGATGAGAATGTCATCAACAGTCTTTCATGTATTCATTTAAGATAAATGAATTCAATATTTTCCTGTTTGACCATTTGATCTGGTCTGTTCTTATGCCCAGACTCCCTCCCTTTCCCCCTCCCAGGCTAGAGGCGGCCCCCAGCGCTACACCGTCTCCACATGGATGCAGATACAGGGTCTCCACACTTCTGACGCAGGGGTCTACTCCTGCATTTCCCACAATGCACTGGGGGAGTCGTCTGCCTCCGCCCGTCTCACCGTGCTCAGACAGAGTGAGTTCCACAACACTATTTTTTTGAGAATCTCAACTAAGGCTTATTTAAGAGTCACTCGTCAATCAAAAGTTCACTCGTCTTTGAAGTCTTATTTTATAAAACTGTCATCAGATTTTCAGAAATGTTTAAATTCTACCTCTTTTGATCTGTTTATCAGTGGTGAGAGTGATGAGAGGGCGACAGGAGAAGGAGGAAGAGTATTTGTATGACGACACAGAGGAAGGTAGTGATGATGGGCAGTCTGGAGACTATCTAGGCTGACCTGCTGTGTCTGACATCCAAGATGGTTCATTGGAGTTTAACTCACAGAAAATGAATTAACTGAGTATAACGAGTTTGTAGGAATAGAAATTTCTTGCCTGTGAAATGGCAAAATACCTTATCTTAAATTCAGTATATCATCCATCACTTTTGTTTTACAATGCTACTGCTACTAATACAACTACTATATTATCATGGCACTTTATGAATAAAGCACTTCCGTTTACTGTTCTAGTCTTTTGTTTTATCAACTTCAGTCAGTATTGATTGTTAGTATGAATGCTCATTTAATGGGAGATCAGATAATGGCAGCTCTACATGTTATACATCACAATACATTATACATTTATATTTCATCCAACCAACATACAAAAAAAAGGTAAGTAGCCCAAAAGAAAAAAGGTAAAGTTCCAGCACATTTCGTGTGCAGTTCCATTTGGCAACACAGGGGGATGCTCTGGCCTCAACAAATGGCTCTTATTGTAACGATGTGGACGGAGAGTTGGTAGGGAGGTGGGCGGGTTTGTTGTCTGACTTGAAGACTGAAAGACGTGGCCATCTGCAAGGGACCATCTCTATGCGCAGGAGTTTGTGTATGTACAGTATGTGTGCATGTGTGTGTGTGTGCCTCTCCCAGCATGATTCTCCGTTAATCTCCTCCTCATCCACACACTCCCAGTCCCTGCTGGATCCAGTGTCTCCATCTGAATGGCAGCTGGCATTAGTACTGAGAACCTTTCCTCTGCACTCTGTGTTAGCTAATACTGATGAGAGATTAAAGACCTGCAGGGAGACACAGTCCATCCAATCTAGACTAAATCTCCCTCTTTTCAATTCTCTCTCCAATTTCCCTTCATGTCTCTCATACAGTGGGTTATCCCAGTCTCCCTCTGCTCTCTCATCTACGTCTTTTTTCAACCTTCCATCTATTTGCCTTTCTCTTGAGAGCTTAGTGAAATGACATGAATGTTCCGTGTCTAACCCAGTGGGGGATGATGTCACCAGACATTTCCTCATGGTGTGGAGGCTTGTCTTCCTCTGCTAATTACCCTGTACAAACTAGAATCTGATATGGCGGATATGAGGACCAAATGGAATTATTGTGGGCTAACAAAGAGATATTGATATTAGGAGCAGTGAGGGAGAGAGTGAAAGAAAATGACATGGAGAGGGATGCAAGCACACACACGCATATACATAAACACATACACACATACACACATATTGACACACATTCATTAACACTTGTATTTAGACAAAGGCACACATACAAACACACATGTACCCACTAAACCAGACACACACATCCCCCCCACACACACCCTTATGCCTCACAACCACTTGTTTCCCTCGTCCATTCCCTCAGATAGGGTAATTTCATTGCAGTGGTAATTACCTTCATTAGTGCTAGCAGCTGGATATGGATTGTTGTCCAAACCTCATCCCAACCAAGCAAATAACTCTCATCACAAGTTCACCCTTTTCCATGTGAAGTGGTTTACTCACCAGGTATGTGTTACCCTTTTCTATGACGCATTCATTTTGCACTGTCATGTCTCAAAACTTTAATTAAAAAATGTGTATGGCTGCTCTAACCATAGGGCCAGTCTGACGGGGCTTGGCACTGGGCACAGAGTGAGTGTGAGAGGGATCAGGCCAGGCAGAAGAAGGTTTGATGACGCATGGAGAGGAGAGGTGAGGAGAAGGTAAATCCAGACAGTTCTCAATCAGGACAGAGAATGTCCACTTTCGATATGATCGGAAATCAGAAAACAATTGAACACAAGAGGGCACTGTTTTGCTAAAAGAAAATCTTCTTGATATGGGAAAACTCTATTTGGTCATCTATCCACCAGCCCCATTATGTGAACCAAGATACATGCCTTTCATTTAGCAATAAAAGTTTATTATTCTATGAAACTATACAATAGGTCAACTCTGAATATAGAATAGAATGATTTTCCCATTCTGTAACAAAGGCTTCATTTATCTACTTGTAGTTTATATGAAAGGGACAGGGACATCGTTCCCTTCACAGCTTTTTAATTATACAGTGTCCAGATCCCCGAAAAGAAAAATATATCTGTGACGAATACAGACTGCTTTACACAAAGCCGCCCATACTCTCGGAAATTGGCTGAGTTTTATTGGTATAGGATCCACAGACTGTGGATAACCAGTGCTTGGCTAACCCCTGTATTAGGAGCTAAATGTCATGCATAGCCTGTTTTTATTGGGTGGTGTGGCACAATCTGCCCTTTTCCTTTTCGTAGAAGTCATTGTTAAAGAGCCTGTTTCAATGGCGGCCACCAGATGGGCTCTCCTACAGGTCGGACTGGGAGTGTTTACTACGCACTGGTGTGTGGATAACAGGTGAGCATATCGCTGGTCCATCGGCCAATCAGAAGGCAGCAGATGTCTGATCCCTCCTGTAAAGCTTTATTTGGCATCTGGGGCTGTTTGGGGCTAGATAATGGAGAGAGATGGGAGTGGGTTTGATAATGACAGGTGTTGAGGTGTATCCGATTCATCATTTATCCTATAAGGTTCATTTGATTTTGATGGATGGGATTTGAATAGTATGGTTATTTATTGATGTATACAAACACTATAACACACATTATTTATAGAATGTTACCAGGTTTAATTTGTTAATTGTCTTTCACGCCATCCCTTTACTGTTGGAAATAACATATATAACCCTAACCCTATTAGCTGTTCTGTTGCATGGCATCCATTTTCTCTTATCCTCATCCGTAATTCAAATAATTTTGAGCAACAAAATGTTCCACTTTGGGCATTAAGCAAATAAACATTGAACATTCCTTACCCTTTTGACCACAGACCATCCATCACCGCAATTTGGTATCATAGCAACAGGAATGGTAGGGTAGGGCAGAGGGGAGTCTTTTAGAGCTTGGAATTAGTTCTCTAATGGATGACCTGTGTCTAACATGCCTGCATGGATGGGGCTAGTTGGTGCACCTGCCCCTTCTATGTCAATAACATATCAGATTACCTATCCAGCTTACTACGCACTCCCCAGGCTGACCTCTTTAAAGGTTATGCAACTTCCTGTGACAATAATGAGCCAGTTCCTGTTTGATGGCTTTTTAGACCATCTACACTGGCCATTCATTTATCTCCACAGGCATTTGAGATGTGTGGACTGCAGGAATAATTTTCATACAGAAACATGGGATTGTGCTGTGCCAAATCAATGATGAAATACAATGATGAAATCCATTGATTCTCTTAAACCAGGAAAGAGCCTCCGTATCTGCACTGGCAATACTGAGAAAAGATGCACAAGGTTCACATTCTGAACCATCCATCTAAATATTCCCATTGTAAAAGTCTGAGATCTCATATAGATTAGCATGCCCTTACAGCAGCAGTATGCCAGCGTGAACCCTATGATCTGACTGGAAGGCCAGCTCTGGTCCCTATGAGGCCTCTCAGGGTGATTAGGGGGCTAAGCTGCCAGAGCAGCCCAGTGAAGCGAAGCCGAGGCTGGACTTAACAGCCTTCAAAGGGCAGCCTCCTTCTGCCTCTGTCCTGGTTCAATTCAAATCAGAACCCCAGACTGAAATCGACCAAGAGTGCAGAGGACTGCAGCATCGTGCCTCTTTAATGAGGTTTAGAGATAATCTGTGGTACATTTTTCATTTGGTTTCGTAAGGTTTATCATTAAAACTATATTTACGACCTTTGCTTTTTTAATTGTATTCTTGTGTGGGATAGGGATAGTGAAAATGAAAACACCCCAAAACGGATCAGCAAAGAATCTTACATTTTCTAGAGATTAGAGTAAAAAACCCTGTCTCCACCTGAAACCAAGCATGGTATCAATGCCTTACCGCCAACAGCAATGGACTCTCTGTGGCAGGTGTCCACTTCAGAACACCTAGGCTTCACATACAGTGGTGTAACCATTAACCACTGCTCAAACAGAACAAATATGACACCCGTTACCTAGAGCTACCTGCCTGGCAACTGACTTCCGTTAGTGGCGGCCACAGCATTGGTTTCCAACAGCCAGCGACCTGAGCAGCGGTACAGTACGGCACAGGTCTCATGTTGCTGCCCCACTGGCCGGAAGGCACTCTGCAGACACTCACAGCCTTATGGACTGACTCTCATAGAATGACCTCCCTGTTAGCCAGTTTTCACTCTCACCCCTATTATCCTCTGATGATGAAACGATTAGGCGCCGCTAGGCTAATATCACAAAGCGGGCCGGTGATGGATGGGTTTAGTGATAGACTCAGGCGGTTGGTTGGGGGGCTTTGTCCCGATACCCCCTATGTACTGATCCTGGTGACCCCCCTCTCTACCATGCGCCCTGATCCATCCTTGTTACCCCCACCAGCTGCCCCTGACCCCTCATCATAGACCCTGCCTCTGCTCACCATGTGCTGAGAGTCAAAGGGGTCCCCCCATCACTCATCAGAATGGAACGTCCCAACCCCCCTCACAGGCAGCAAGCCACTATCAATTGGCCTCCAGACAGAGATGGATAGGGGGGCCTCGACCCAGTACCTTTCTGGTAGGAACCCCTTAACAATGGGCTGCTGTCCCTGAGGAAGAATGGAAGGGATCCTAGGTCTGATGATCAGGTCAAGTCTGGTGGCCCTGGAAGGATGTTATCATAAGGTAACGGTGGGCTCGTTCACATTGGAAATACAGTAGATCCCTTCTCCCTAATGCACTCCTGGATTCAAGAGCTTTTCGAAGGTGTCTGGAAAGTTTCTTGTGTTAATGCTGTTAATACGGTAATGAATGCTACATGCTGATGTAAACATCCAAACATGGAGAGACTTCAGTTCACATGTACCCATTGACATCATTACTTTATTTTCTTTCATTCTCATGTGCATCTGAAAATCAGTGTGTGCTCTATGATTGCCCCGATGACTGATTAAGTGATTGTGTCCTTTAGGTACAAATGACAGGACAACAGTGTTGTTGACGAAGAGGAGCCACTGATGGCCACACCACCAAGATTGAAAGTGAAAGATCTTTAAAACATATTCACAAAGACCCTGAGCATCATTCACATGTAGATGTGCCCTCCCACAAGTGCAAGGCTGTATGATTTCCATTTAGATAAGGTGTACGTGTAAACAAGAGGACAGCCAACAAGAAAGTGGGTTCTTGATTTGATTAACTAATCATAGTCTTTGTAATCCCACTCGGCCTCCAAGGGCAGGCTTGCCTGTACACCCTTATTGACCTACACATTGATTATTGGGAGTATGGAGCAAATCATCTCCAGGAACATGGTCCACACACTGGTGAATGGCTGTGATTAGCAAGACAATTAAGATACACTGAGTTTATTTCCCCTTAATCCCCCTTGCTGCACTCAACACACAACGACTATCCCTGATCAACAATACAAGTCTAGGGATGAAAATGGTTGGAGTGGAAGGTGATTGGGCTCTTTAAACCCTCTGGCAAGGGGGTAGGCAGGTTGTTTGTGATTAGGTGGAGCTTAAAGCTTTTACCAGTGCTTTGAGCTTAAAGCAATGTCTTGATGTTGAGAGTAGGAAATAATTGTTGATGATATTTGTGGTGAAAGAGATCACATCTGCCTTAACTGGATGCAATCTTTTTATAAATTGTGCAGCATGTGTGTGTTTTTCTGTTCCCTTTCAAGCCAATCATCTCTTAGAACACAGGTGCTGGTCAGACTCCTCTGACCTGATTGCTAAGGGTTTAAAGTAATAGTAGCAATGACATCATGGTTTTTAAAATCAGATCAACAATTTTAACATGATAATTAACGTGATCTTCAATCACATTGAGCACACTAACATCTGCACTAAGAAAAACAAAATAAACAAATATATTGTTTATCACGTCAAATACAAAATATCACAAACCTTGCAACCCCACTCCAGACGGTCACATATCCCAGTCAAAGTTTTTAGAGGCAGAGTGAGGTCCATCATGTGTATCCGGAGGGTGTATTAGTCTACAGCTCAACAGCCTGCTCCATGACTGATCTCCTCGACTGGAGCTTATTATGCAAACGGCTCCCAACTCCCACTGCATAATTAGTATTTAATTAATTTGAGTGAAATCTTTCATCTGTCTGGGTCCGGCCGCTCCTTCCTCCATTTACAACATGATATTAATTTCAGAGTGGGAATCGTAGCCTGGCTGATGAAAAGACTGATATAATTAATCAAGTATCTTTTTTCCTCTCTTTTTTTCTGAGGGAAAATAATAAGAGTGATGAGCAGAGTCTGATTAACCCTATTATGGTGACTAATTAGGGGCTTCATTTAATAATCAGGAAAGCAGCGCAATTATGAGAGAATGCAAATGACTCCAGCTAATGAGGAGCATGTCAATTTTGGAGATGTTTTGTTTAGAAAATTTGACATTCCAAACTCTTCACATGGGGTCATTTGTTATTGTGTGTCTGTAAGAGGATGGGCTTACATGCTTGAGCCTGGAATGATTTGGATGCTTATTCCATTTTAAAAAAATATATATCACCTACAACAATGTCTTATTGAGAAACTCAGTAAGACCACATCCAAAAACCACGTCCAATCCAAAAAGTATAAAGCATAACGTTGGATTCCCAAACTTAACACATTCAATTTCCCAGTCAACAGCGACACTAGATCATTATATGTCCTTGGGTTTTACTGTTGAGAAATGGATGTGAACTATTCAGATAAGACTGAGTCTCCTCACCTCCGGGCAAATAGATGGAGCAGATTTTCCTTACTAGTAAGCCCCGAAGTCTACATGCAGTGCAATAGAGCTATGCTAACGTCAGCTGTGTACGGCAGCCAAAACTAGAGCAGAGATTCAGGACCATGGACAGCAATTTGGCTTCTAACACAGAGTGGGGTCATTCGTTCCATCAAAAGAACGTCTGACGCGTTTTTACTTCGCAGGGTTGGGGAAAATTACTAAAATTAGCAATTACAGGTTGTGCAGTTTACATAAATTCGGAGAATCAAAATAGGAGAATTCCTGAACAGTTACATAATTAAGGTACGGCGAGTGTTTCATTTCTGGAAGAAAACAAATCATGGGTCCCCTTTAAGAAAAAAAAGGTTCCAGCATGACATTAAAGAAAGAAAGAACGAGTTAGAGAGCGAGATAATTATGTAGCTCCATTTGTCAACAGACAGAAGATTTGGTCCATTAGGTTGGTGAGCGGTCATCTTTCATGTTTCTCCAGATAATGCATCTACTGTCCACACTTAATGGTAACCTCATATAGCCTATAATGATAGCCTACTATGAGCGATTTAATTAAATTAAGACAGAAGTCATTCCAAAATAGGCTACAACTAGCCTACACAATTTAGTGTGTGACACGTTTTTCTCCACTTCAGATCTATATAGAATGATGCTGCTTTCAGACAGTTTAGGTGTAGCAAAGTATATCAGAAAGTCTAAATATGTTTAACTCAGTGGCATGGGTTTCATGATACATAGGCCTACATTTGAAAACGGCAAATCTGTCCTCCCCCACTTTTTATTAAAAAAAGTAGGCTACGTGTAATGGCCAAAAAGCTGTCCCACTCACATTTGAAAACAAACATAGGGCACTGGAAATGCTGAACTCCATTTCTAATCTACAGGGATGAAAGAGTTAACGTTTCTTATTCCTTTGAAAAAATAATGGATGATGGTCGAAATGTGTGTGTGTGTGCATGCGCGTGCATGCATGTGTGTATGTTCTGTACCTCAATCTTCCCTCTTCGCTCTCCCATAGAGCAGCTGTGCCTCTGAGAACTCTTCTGAGGTAATTGAATGAGCCAGGGCAGAGGGAAACCTGCGGCGGGAAGTTGGCGCCCGCTGGCCTTATTATCTATAATACACCAGCCGCTCTGCCTGCGCTTTGTTGTCCGCTCATGAATACAGAAATGAATGTGAGGGCCGAGAGAGGTGAAGGCAGAGAGAGACGAGGCAGTGCTTTTTAATCAGTCCCAGATAGAACAATCACTTTATCCACCTCTGCGGCTCAGAGGTGAATTAGCATTTAACATTCCAGGGCATGTCTCGTGAGAGACTCCACCTAACGACCAAGAAACATTGGAAATTACGAAGCAACTCTCCAATGTTTTCGATTAGAGAATCAAACATGCCTCTGGGATAAGGGAAAATTATATTCATACAGTTTTATTTTGCTTATGTTATTACTCCAATGGAGTCGGAATAACCCCAGAAATGCTGAATTATGCAGTTTGGCTTATTATAGGACACGATCTGTTTGCATTTGCTTTTCACAATGAGAAACAATACACCTCAAACCGATTTATAAACTTTTAGACAAAAAAACATAATCACTGTACTCAAAAAGGCTCGTTTGTTTCATTGTCTAATTGGTTAATCGTAGAACCATATTTTTTCCATCTGAAGACAATGGCTAAAGCTCTCCCACACAGGTCCTTGCCTCCCCTCTGATTAAATCTGGATTCCTCACTGGCTCTCTGAATTGGTCTTCTCTCATCAGATTAGACAAGCCAAATGGAGCTCCAACTCATCTATTACAATAATTTATTGACAACACCATTCATGGAGCCCATGTCGTGACCGCAAATTACAGTGACATCCTTACATTTTATAGGCTATAGCGGGTTAGATGTAGAGGCACACAAGGTCTGATCGAGAACACATACAAATGGTGATTTAGACCTCCAGTAAGTAGACTATTTTAGAATATATAATTGATGTAGACATAGAAAAGAATTCAGTCTGATTTCATAGGCTACTTTAATGGAACCAATATTTTGGGGATCTTAAAACGTCCACCGTCCGGATGCTTCGTTCAGCCTGTAGGTGGTGCAATGAAGTCAAGTCGTCAAGGAATGAACTCAACGAGACGGCTGTGTTCATGGATGTATCAAAAGATCAAGATTATTATATAAAATGTATGCCTATATCAAAATGTAGATCGTCGCTCCTAGTTGCTCGGTATTCGTGAGCCAAACCGCACAATTAAAAGCACTCTAAAAACCCCAACAGGCCACTTAATCCAAGCTTCACAAACAATCCTCAGCATTAGACTTGGGTATGTATTTTTTTAATCAAACTTGTAGAAAGAAGGCCTAGAAGACCTGCAACGAATCAAACCAAAGAGGTGTGTTATACCCCCTATGCGATCCCAAAGTGGCCCCGGTGATAGTGCATGAAGGGCGGAGGAAGTTTATGAGTATGGAAGAAGCGGCAGCTGTATGGTAATGAGGCGCCCATCTATCCGTGCTTCCCCCTCGCACAGGCAGGGGAGCACGCGCCACTGAGCAAACACGCACATGCGTCCGATAGCAAGGCCACCGCACTGCACACTGGCCCACGCGCTTAAGAGAAATTATCACAGGGAAAGAGGAACTCGTTAAAATGCCATTAAAGTAGCTCCTCGAACCACTGCTAATATAAGTGCCAGCTGAAACACTGAAAGACTGATAGGCCATAACACAAACAAGGGCAAATGCATGACCTAAAAAGACAGCGAATTATGAAAACATTTATTTGTTAAATAAGTGTTAATATGTTATGCCATATGGAAAAGGACAATATTCTAGGCCTACTGTACAACTTCCTACTTTTCTCGAAGTAGCAAATATAGGTATAGGCTATAATTTTGACTTGATCCAGATAACAACTTGTTAAAATGGGTTGAATTGACCGTGATATTTTGTAGCCTACAAAAAAAGTTCAAAAAAGTGCGTGAAAAGCAACTTTTCACAAAATGAAGAAGCTAAAATAGAATCGTGGCAAAACTAACGGTGAGTATTGAAGCAGGTGAGAATGCACCAAAACAGCCATTCAAAGACACATGTCTCAACTCGATTGTGCAATTATTTGACTTGGTCATACAGCAGCTTTATGCAAATGGATGGAACAATGGGCGATGATGGAGATTAATTCTTGCCTGGTTTCCCCGTGCAGAGAGAAAGGCACATTCTCCCAAGTACAGGGCGCACAAAGGTCCCTGGTTTGACTTAATTTAAATAAATATGCAACCAGACGGACAAAGTTATGTTGAGATGTCTTCTTAGTCTTTTTTTACAACTGAAAAACTTACGCGTCTTTTCACATTCACTGTAGCCATTTATTAATGGGTTCTTTAAAGTTTTGGATTAGACCTTCAAAAAAGTCACCTATTTTTTTAAATAACATATTTAGCCTACATAACTTAATTCCAGTATAGTTAAAACTAACAAATATGCCAATACCGACAATACTACTTTTGCATTGTGCAGATAAGAAAACATTTCAAGAAGGTAATATGTTTGAAAATTATAAAGATGATTGTATTTTCATATTAGCCTATAAACATGCACTCATGTTTTAGATGTTGGTGCATTTCATTACTGTGCGAGCAGCAGTGCGCGCTGACTGACATTCGGGCTGCGGCCCTCTTTGTTTGGAGCGCTGATTACACACAGCACGCGCCTATCTCTAGGCCAGATTGGCCGTGAGTCCTATTTCACAGTGAAGAGGTCAATTTGCCTTTCAAACGAAAACGGAATATCCAGCGTGGGCAGACGTGGCTATTGTCCACGAAGACCAGAGGGCTTGCTTACTACTTATGTATGCAGTGAGACGTCTGATTTATAACTCGAGTTAAACTACCGAGACAGACACGTGCTCAAATAAATACTATTTAAACTAAATAATATTTACATTTAAAAAACAAACAAAAACATGATTTCCTATCAAGTCAAGGTTTTATGTTGGCTATTTGCGTTAGAAATGTCAAGGCTCACAGTTGACACAAGTTACGATGTTGTCCATAATGTGTATGCGTGAAGTGTAGTGTTACGCATAGACATATATAAACAAACACATAAAAACACGTCCACCATCAAACAAACATGTAAAGATGCTTACAAGGTTTGCCGTGCTGTGGTAGGCGCAGACATTATGCGCACACATTTAATACCGAGGATTGTCAATGTCATTTAGCCTATAGGCCCAATGCTGTGTGAATCCCACTCCAGTCCCTGTCTCTACATTTTGATGATTGCTGCAGTGACGGACATTTCCTTTTGGCAGCTCTGTGGCCCCCGGAGGAGAGCCACAAAGCCGTGGCACGTGTGCATTTGTATAGAAAGCCATCAGACCGTAAAAAGAGGAGGACCCGGCGTGTGCCTCTGTCAGGGCGGGGCCGCGCGCACACATTAATGTAATAAACCGCAAGTACATCTGCCCAGCTATCTGCACATCCTCCAACGAAATCCACCAAAGCCAGGCTTTGAACCCTCCCACAACCAAATCCACTGGGATCTTAGTTTCGTCTGATTGGTCGGGGACACCGCAACAAGGGGCGAGAACAATAGCATCATTCCGGCATAAAAAGAGTGCAGCTATGCATTGGAGGCGAAAACATTTCAGCAACAGAGGAATCGATAGCGAAAATATAAGTTTGTCATCTTATGCTCCTGCGTGTCTGCAATTTTACAAACCTGGATCATAATAGAGACTTCGCCCTCCTTTCCAAAGTGCCTTTCCACCATCATTCGCAAAGATGCCCAAAGGATTCCTAGTAAAAAGAAACAGGAAATCTGCACATGTTTCCTACAGGACTCGTCCCGATGAAAATGAACAGGAGCATCATTTCCCAACCTTTCATAGCCAGGTCGACTCATCCCCGGCAGTGTCTGTTGCATCCAGTCCTGACCGAGCAGTTATATCGCCGGATCTCGCCGCAGACGCACCGGTTCCCAGACTGGAGAGTAAACCGGTGCAGTTTGGAAACCCTGAGGCGGTGTACCAAGCACTGTACAGTCCGACTCGGCCCATCAGCAAGGAACACGAAAGGAGATATTTCGAGCGAAGTTTCAATCTAGGCTCACCGATTTCTGCCGAGTCATTCCCGACACCTGCCTCCCTCTCGAGTTTAGACCATCTTCTATTCGCCCCAGTGGACCTGAAAATAGGAAGCAGCAACAGCAATCGCAGTGGCATCACCAGCAGCATCCCGCGCCACAGCCATCCGGACCGGCACTAAAAGGCCCGCATCCGACAATGAACGCAAGAAACCTGCATCGAAGAAACCCAAAGCCATAAGAAAACTAAATTTTGAGGACGAAGTTACGACTTCACCGGTGCTTGGTCTTAAAATCAAAGAGGGACCGGTCGACTACAAACCAAGAACGCAGACACCGGGAGGTAAGCCTTTAGGAGAGTACATCTGCCAATTGTGTAAGGAGGAATACGCGGACCCATTTTCTCTAGCCCAGCACAAGTGTTCTAGGATAGTTAGAGTTGAGTACAGATGTCCCGAATGTGACAAGATGTTCAGCTGTCCGGCCAACCTCGCCTCTCACCGACGCTGGCACAAACCGCGCGTCCCAAGCGCACCCGGAATGCCACCCACTCAGAACTTGAAATCTGACATCGCCAAAATACCCCCCGTTGTCAAGTCCATCCCAGAGGAAGCCAAAGACACAAGACCTGAGATGCTGAGCGACAGAGACACCCCGAGTCCCGGTCTGTCCGAGTCCGGCTCAGAAGATGGGTTATACGACTGCCAACTTTGTGGGAAAAGGTTTAAGCGTCAAGCATACCTAAGAAAACATATTCTTGGACATCAAGCCTTGCAAAATAAAATCTTCGAGGACCACGGATTTCAACACAGCGACAGAGTAGAAGAGCAGGTTCAAGTGTCCTCGTCCTCAGAAGAGCAGCACCCAAACCAAAGTCCCCTGAATCTGAGCCCGGTGGACTGCCTTCTGTGTCCCGTGTGTGGGGAGAATTTCCCCAACAGGGCCAACCAAGAGAGACATCTGCGTCTCATGCACTCATCCCAGGTTTATCCCTGCAAGTACTGCCCTGCCACTTTCTACAGCTCACCGGGACTCACGAGGCACATCAACAAATGCCACCCATCTGAAAACAGGCAGGTGATCCTGCTTCAAATGCCCGTGCGCCCCGCGTGCTAATACAACAAATGCGTGCCTTTGGACGGGAAACAACGTGGCATTGAAAAAAAGAAAAGGTTTCTGTGACGTTCACGGCCCGACTGTATGAATGACCGGGCAACTTGATGTTTAGATGGTGTGTTCAATGAGGTGTCTTATTCATGCCAATCAGTGGTTGTTGAATGCTTATCTATATCTTGAATAAAATAGGCCTATATTTTGAGATTTCTCTCAAATTAGTTTATCAAAATAAAGAAAGCGTAGTTTGACTGTTAAAGGGTATTTTTCTAGGACAGCTGCACACGTGCTCAAGTAATAGCTTCTAGACCTAAGAAATGTTTATTCACCATGGATATTTGTTCCTCATCAGAGCCTTTTAATTCACCGACTGTGAATTGCTGTATCACTGTAGCTTTATGCTAGTTTATGAATGACAAGACAAACTTATCAACTTTGTCTTGAAATGATAAAACGACTGGAACATTCCCCTTTAGTAGTACCACAATTGCCTTTAGAATATAGCCTAATGGAAACTCCGCTGTACAACTGCCTTAAAAAGTCAACATAATATAAAGATTGTTTTCATTTTGAATGCTGGCACATATTTTATTGTTAAGTATAATTGTTGCAATATTTTCATCATAATTTTATTTATTTATTTATTCTGCAATTATTTTATGTAAATTATAATTGTGTTGTGTGATTATTCTGTGAATCGTTCTGGCAGTTTACATGTCGTAGCCAAATGTTTTGTCAAAATTTTGAGTTGTGATAGTTGTCGTGGGTCAGTTTAAATTCAATCTCCACAGCTCTTGTTAAACGTAAAGCTCTTAACTTAGATGCAATCTTTTTCTATGGACATGTTATTTTGTTAAATGTTGGCTTTTATAGCGCTTTGATTGTATGTGTACATCGTTGTCGTCTATCATAAAATAAAATAAAAATATTTTCAAAACAAGCACTCGAATGTTTTTTGTTTAGTAGGCTTCCAGTTCTAGGTAGGCCTAAGCCTAAACTTTCAATATGATAAGCAATGTAGTCCAAAATTTCAAAACGACGCCTGTTCTTCATAAACACAATCGACCATACTATAGGCTATAGCCAAAAGCGTGACGTGAGAGGATAACCGCACAGGACTCTTAACGATACGATTTTGAAACCGTTTGTAGGAGTTTGGAACTTCAATGAAGGCATTCCCAGAGTGACGTAGCATAGTCTACATCCTATGCAAATCTCTGGTAACATTCCAGTGCCATTCCGGATCAATCTCAGGCAATGTTTCACTGAACGAGGTGTGGTACCATGTAATACAACACCGACAAACCCTGAGCAGGTCGCCTGGTCTATTGATTGGCAATTTATCAGTCTGATATCAGAGTCGTACTAAATCATTCCACAGAGGCTCAAAAGGGTCCTGTCACTAGAAAAAAGAGAGCACTTAAAGCACAATCATAAATTCCCATAATTTCAAGTCACAACATGACAAGAGGACAAAGAGGATGTAGTTACAAAGCTCACTGTGGTTCAGAGTGCTGTTCATCTATAGCTCAGAGAAAACTTGAGACTGCGATGTCCATGTCAACATCATCTCATTATGCCTTAACCCTTGTGTTCATAGAATACATTTATGCTTGTGTTATCTTCGGGTCATTGTGAACCTTCAGTCATGTGACCCCCCCCACGTGTTGTGACAACTGTACCTCATACAAAAATAAAGTGAAGCATTTTCATTTAACCGTCGGGCTGTCTCACACCCCCCACAGCGCAAATGTTAAAAGAAAATGCGTTTTATTTGTGTTTGTATTGGGTAAAATTGTCGCAGCAGAATGATGGGTCGTTGTGAACCTTCGGGTCATTGTGACCCGAAGGCAGCACAAGGGTTATACAAAAATCTGTTTTGAAACAGATAGACTACATCAGTGGTTCCCTGGTGATGTTGGTCCTATTTCACTATTTAATCTACCAGATGTATTTTTCAGCATCAATGACATTTACAAAGTCTCTCGGATTCCTTGCTCTGTTTCTCTCTGTCACAGAGAGCTTTGAGCCTCCAATGATAACAGTGTTGAGTCTGGCTCCCAGGAGGTAGGACTAATTGTAGAGAGCACCTGTACGTCATGGAGGGGCTACATCTCCCCCTCCCCTCAACAGTACCCTCTGGCCTGAGCAGCAGGGGGACAGATGGGAGGGGGTCAGGTTACCACTGCTGCTGCTGGGGCTGTTAGGGCTGGGCCAGGGTCAACCCAACCCCCCCCCCTTCCGTCCCCATCCATCCAACAGTACCATCATGTCAGCCACCCACCCGCTTCCCTTACAACCCCATCCCAATCCTTCACCCCCGCCCCCATCTTCTCCCCCACCGGCCCCTTCACCCTCTGCTGGATCATCGCAGGAGCCCCGCCACATTAACTGATCTCCTCCAGTGTTATGAGCCATAAGAGTATGCACAATGTAAGTGGAACATCCTTTCAACAAACATACACGCACAAAAAGAGTAGAACTTCAAATTGATTTAATGAAATGTTTTCCGATTTTCACATTTCTAATAAAGATATCATGACTTCCAGTCATTAAAAACAGTTTGATATGTTAACAAGTAATGATGAAATCTTCAAGCTCTTTTCCCTCTTCCTCTTACAAATATTATATTACAGGCATTATTATATTTATATTCAGGAAAAGGACTGGAGCCCTCGATTTGACACAATGTACAAGATTCCTAACCCCAAAAGTCTTGAATTAACACTAAAATTCTTGCTTCACATAAGTAGACCCAGTATAAGACACAATCCTTGTCATGATCAAAACATTTTCCAGCCCATATACACTTCCGAATAGAACAGGGAACCCCATCCACGACATCTAATCTATTATCTACAACCTTAACGCCTAGGAGAATCCAGTCGGATGGTTCCAGGGACTACTGGGGAAGGTGAGAGCGTTGCTCTGACTCAGGTCAGCATATTTGCATACATTCTTCAACTGCACAAAATGGACTATATTCTGAACAAACCTCCAGTTTGTGCCTCCTTTGCTATTTAATCAGTGCTCGGGAAATGAAGGGAAGTAGAAAATAAAAAGAACAAGAGGGAGAAGAACATTTAAGAATAGAAAGAGAAAATGTACAAAGGTAAGGCAAAGTAGTGCAACAGACTTGACTACGGTAGTGTTGCAGGTTAGGTGTGGGCACGGGGTAGGTGGGGACACCTTGTAGCCGTGGCAACCCAAACAAGGGGGGGCAGGGTGCATTGGCAGCGCCAGCCTGCCTGTTGCTAGGAGGGTCCACTAGGCTCGGCAATGGTATGCCATCTACCACCCCTCTAGTCTCTTGAGGCCACTGAGGGCATATCATGGGAAAGAGGAGGAGTCTGTGCCATTCGATTCAGATTCAGAGAGAAAAGGAGAGAAGGGGGCACCTCCTCACATCAAGACTAAACAAAGCAGCCCGGAGCCCCGTCAGTGGGCTCCTACTAGCTGAAGGAGGCAGAGACGCTGACCTGTTCAATCACATGGCAGCGTACAGCCACCCCCGTCCCTCCTCCCGGTTCAAAAAGAAAAGTAGGACAGAAAGGCAGGGTGAGCTGTCTGCTGCCTGCCTCTCACAGCAAAGAAAATACACCAAAGAAATGTAATCAGGTGGCAGGGAGGTGGCGGGGAGGGAGAGGGGTGTGGGAGAGGGGTGTGGGAGAAGGGCCCTGGTGGACAGGCGTCACACAGGCACTGGGAGGAGCTCCTTCAGCAAACACACGCTACACACAAACAACGGATGCACACACTCGGACAAACACACACACATGCGCAACACATGGGGCGCGCACAAACACACAGACACACACAAACAAACAAACACACACACACAACACACACAAACCAGTGCATGGAGTAAGATTCACCTGAGGCTCCTGCGGCATTCTCATCTACACAGCATATGTATGACACAGTTCAACACAACAGCAAAATAACTCATCAAATATTACTCTGTATGTACACCCGGAACAGACAAATGTCATCAAATAAAATTAAAGCAATTTACATCCAAGAACAAACAGAGACACATTCAATTCTAGGTTTCTTTTCCGTGACAGTGAGTGCAAAAGACATGGCTATAGGAACGCTGGAATGTCATTTAGGTAGCTTCACAGGACAGGGAAGGAAGGAGGAGGAGGAAAGAGACAACAGGAACTTATCTGATTATAGGTTATGAGCCCGAGTTAACCACATCATGAAATAATTACAAATGCAGTCTTTTCTCATTCCAGCAGAGTTGCATAAATCAAAGAACAACAAAATCCATCGGAATCCATTTAAAAGAGGGAATTAGAGATTAAAAAAAAGAAGAACATCTTCGATTTAGCCCTGTTGGAATGACGTCATTGATTGTCCACTCTGGGTTTGGAACTATTAAAAACAGCCTCCTACTGCACGTGCTCCACAGTGCTCCGTAACAAGGATGTGGCCTATAGAGATGGAGCGTCTGCAGAGTACACCAGAACAGCATCTCCTATGACGCAGTCATCTCCTCTTCACAATAAGAGGACGGGCGGGCAGAAAACACATGAACGTAGGATCAAAACAAACAAGAACATCACACTTAAATATCCTCCCGGTCAACAGCATCGAGAGCTCTGCAGTGTTTTACACAGTAGGTTCAGAAGGGCAAGAGAGAGATCAATGATCGAACCCATCGAGGGGTCAAAAGGCAGACAAACTGTTTATAAAAATGTACGGCTGATCAGAACTTTCCGTCCTGTACAGTTTGATTAAATATGATCACTACATTAGCGGCTGTCCTGTTTCAGTGTTTTGTTTTTGCATGTTAGTGCAGCCTGGGGAAACCGGAAGTCTCCCAGTCCTCTCCCTCTCTTTAGAGTTCTCTCTACGACAGTGTCAGCTACCAGGTGATGGGCTATGGCTTGAAAGTTGTGGCATAGAACAGACTGAAATTCTCACTACAGGTTCAGACTTCAAAACAATGTGACAATCTGGACTCTCCATTGGAATGAACCTAAGTAGCTTAATCTCACGTCCATCTTAAATTACGCAGTTTGAACTGGAAATGTATCAAAGAATGAACTGCCATTTAAAATCAATTGCAATATGCTCCAGTTACATGTTTAAATGACACAGAAAACATCGACAACAAACGATAATAATTCAAATGGCCCATAACTGCAGTCACAAGGGGTAGGCGTTTTCTTTTAAAGGGTGTAATAAGTAGTTGAAGGCAGAGTGGGAGGTGGGGTGAAGAGCTCAGTTGGAGGATTTGCTTATGGCGCTGGCGGATCGACGGAGTTTTCCAGAAACCCGGTTCTTTGTGGCACGGGGCATCGTAGGAGAGACCTGGTCCACCGAGTCTGTTCCTACGGCAACACTGAGCTCGGCACTTGTGCTGCCGCTTAACGAGCCTGGAGAAAAGGGAGAGAGGGAGAGAGGGAGATTGAGAGGGGGAGAGAGGGTAGAGAGAGAAGGATTGAGAGAAGGAAAAAGAGAGGGATTGACAGAGAGGGAGGGGGATGGGGCAGAGAAAGAAAGAGATGGGGCAGAGAAAGATGGTCAGATATGTGGCATTAGTTCTCAGAGATCTTGAGTATGTGGCATACTCCAGCATGCTCTGCCATGCATGATTCCCAGGGCACCCAAAAAGCAGACTCGCCCAACTGCTTTTTAAGAGTCAAATTAAGAAAGTCAAATAAGAAAACACAATGTCTGGTAATCACCGTTTTACACAATCTTGGAGCGGATTCATTTGACCCATTCCATTAACACAAAAAACAAACAATCAAGTGTACCGATTAGAGTGAAAAAGACAGTCTGACAGCAAATAAACGTGGGGCCCCCTTCACATGCTCGGCCCGACTCCCAAACACAAGTAGACTTCTCCAGATGCTTGCATGATTTGGTAGAAGAATGCTTAAAAAGATTGAGCTTTTGTTGCGAGAGTGGAGTGTACCACGTAGGGGAAAATGCCCACAATTTAACATGGACAATCACAAACGTGTCCCTTATAAAACACTGTCCATTCCGAAGACGAAAAAACAAACAAAAAACCATTCAAGTCTACAATTACAGACCCCAAGCAGTGATAAGTGGGAGCAACAAGGAAGAAACGGACAAACTCATTTGCATACGACACTCCACTCTACTCTGCTGTCCCTGTCCCCCGAACACCCATATTACAATGCCTCCAGTTTAAACAACTTCCCTCTCTTTGTGAAAGAGATGGCATCTGCTGGACTATTTTATTTCTTAGCCCGTCTTTTTCATCTCCCCTCTTGTTCCCCCCCGAAGCATCTCAAGTTGCTGTATCTAAAAGGCACGGCAGATGGTTGGAGTAACAGACACTCGGCAGCGCCGTGGACACCAGGCCCACTGACTTATACTGGGAGGGGGGTTAAGTACAATAGACTGAATATGTACCGCAGATCCTCATTACGCATATCAAAAACGAAGAGAGAGAGGGGAGGGGGATCGGGGGGGTTGGTGGGCGGGTCTAACGTGAGTCTGACCAACTGCCACGCTCACACATTCCGGTGCCCTCCAGGTAGGCCATTCCTACACTAGGAAGAGCTACCCTGACCATGTACTCCAGGGCCCTGTCAGGGAGCTCTGATGGAAGGGGCACTACAAAGCACTACAAAGGCCTTATACTCTGCTAACTGTAAAGCCATACAAAGAAACGATTCACTGCACGTCAGAAATAGTGAAAACAAAACAATGAATAGAATCCACATAATGTAATTGAAAGTAAATCTGTCTGTATCAATACCGCTGTCTGTTTTGTATAAATCTGTCTCCGAAAAAAATATGAGAAAACACAAAGCAATGCAGAGAGAGAGTGACCAAGAATGAAAGATAAACAAAGAGAAAAGTACATTTTGGAGGAAAAAAACGAGAGATGAAGAAACAAAAAAAACCTCAACAAAGGAAGTTTTAAATGAGTCTCTTCCTCCTCCCCCCCCGTCCCCCCCTCCCCCTGCAGCAGTGCAAACAAGGTTGTCGGATGACAAAGACGCTCTCTCTCTCCGGTGCGGCAGGTGCTGGTGTCAGAGTCTGCCTCGGGCAAACAGAGAGAGAGCGAGAGAAAACGGGAAGAAAAAAGAGGGGACGAAAAGAAAAGAGAGTTTGTCGGGGGAGGATAAAGCGACACCGCATGCAGAAGCCGAGCCAGAAGTGTGCACTGTATTGTTCATGCTGCTACTTAGTCAGGTGCTAAGTGTCCCCATCGTGCACTGCTCTCCATCAACAAACCCTCGTCAAACAGGACCTCCTCCCCGTCCCAACCACCCCCCCTCCCTGCCCAAACCCTTGACACAGCCTCCCGCTATTTACACCCCCCTTACTCTTATGGAGCGTTGGGTAAATAAAGCTTGTTAGTACCAAATATAAAGGAAAGGGAACCAGCGAGGGTGAGTGGACAAGCGAGAGAGAAAGCGCGAGAGAGAGAGTGGGCGCCCCCTCGCTCCAACAAGCAGGGGCGGCAACGCAGGCTTCCGGTCCGATCTCGGGGGCTTACCTTCTTCACATATCTTTACGAGACCTTTAATATATTTTAATCTAAAAAAGAAACAAAGAAACAAAAAAGAAACAGACAGTAGAGCATCACGTAAGGCAGGGTCACACCACAGCACGACACAACACAGCGCTGGAGAGGACACTCTGTTTAGGGGTGGTGGGGATGGGTGAGGTGGGGTGGGGGGTGAGAGGGATGGGGGTAGGGGTTGGAGGGATGAAGGGGGGGTGAGGTGGAACATTCAGACTGATTGTGTGGCGTTGTGGTCTCAAGCGAAAAAATATTATACTTAAAGTATACTTACAAAGTACAAACATACTTACATATATCAAGGTAGTCAATAAGTATGTGAATATACACAATCAGTACAGTTTGACTACAAATATAAATATAATGGAAAACGTATTGCTCTTATTCGATTATGTAATTTAGATTTAAGTATACTCTTTTTCCGCTTGGGGTTAGTCACTGGGACACTGAAAGTTGTGAGATACACAGTATGAATTTGTCAGACAAGATTGTAGTGGAAATGTTAGGTCCCTGTATCTGAATTATGCGTGAATCTGACCAGAAGATCTTGATGAGTCTGAAAATTCGACACAGAAAGTTGAGACGTGAAAGAACAGAGCTTGCCAAGTATCACAGGGCAGCATGAGAGTTGGCAGTCCCCACTCAGGAAAAATACACCATCTCTGTTAGTTAGAAATCATTATGAACAAAAAACTTTCCATCACGCTTGCCTTGGCTGAAGACAAGTGAAGTACAACTGAATTTAGTCAAAGTCCGTAGGTCAACCTAAATAGGTCAAGCATCAACATGTCGTTAAACAAAACACAACCCAACACAATGAGTGCACAGACAAAACAGAAGTGAAAAACACCGCTGTTTGGACACCCAGCTCATGCAGGAAGCAGAGAGAGTGGGCTTTGGGCAGCTGAAGTTAAGGAGTCATGGCTGCATTCAGGACACAAGGGGTTACGAAATGTAGTTTGGGGGGGGGGTGTCAGGGGGTGTCAGTGGGCTCCAGAGGGCTCAGGGGGTGGGTGGGTGGGTGGGTGCACACGGTGGGGCGTCATGCCTAGAGGAGGAAGCAGGCAGAGAGTCTTACAGTCCAGCTTGGCCCAGGGGTACTCCATGTCCCAAACCATCCCCGGCCAACGCCTGCAGGCTGTCATGGGTGACATGTTAGTGGAGCAGGGAGCCAAAGCGTGGTAAATGGGCACACACACACGCACAAACACACACACACACGCACAAACGACACACACACGCACAGAATGGGGCAAGGGGGAATGGCACACATGTTAAAAGGGGGGTGAGGATGGAGAGCAGCATTTGAAGCCAGGCATTGCAGAGCGAGTGAGGCTCAAAAGGGACATGATGAAGCAGATTCTCTGATGGGGACGGCTGCTTGAATCCTGCAGTGACATCCCCAGAGCACAGGGCACACTGACATGGACACACTAGGGACAGGAAGTATTGGAGGAGGACGACAATCCCGTAACAATTGCAATTGCATTCAATGGATTCCTGTACTAGCGAGGCCTGTCCAGTCGGCCAGTCTGCTGTACACAGACAACAACCTCTGAGGGGGAAAAGAAACAGGCGAGCCACAAACAACTCCTGTAAGAGGGGGAGAGAAAAAGAGAAAAGGAAAACGCTCACTGAAGAAAGCCAAGCGCACCTGCACATTATGTGTGTGTGTGTGTGTGTGAGAGATAGAGTGCGTCTGTGTGCGAGTGTGTGTGAGAGAGAGTAGGCTTTAACCTCCCCCTTGTTTAGAAGATTGCCAGGTGAAGTCTGCATGATGTGTGGAACAGCCCTGCATGTCCGTGCTGCGGTGCCCAGTCACAGCTGTGAGACGGAGGGCCAGCTGACTGTGAACCCACTGCAGGGGGAAAGATTTGTTCTGGACGCTGCAGACGTGCGCGCACACACACACGCACACACACACACACCCACACCCAAAATGACATAGCACTGTACATACCAAACCCAGAGTATAGAGTTCTAGCAACTAGCACTCTGTGAAGCTGCTCCTCGTTTGGCTAACGAGAGGATCTACCTCCCTGTCAGCCCCCTCTCTCTAAGCGCCGCCCAGCCATCTCACTCGGCCCTGCTACAAAGACGCCCTCGCTCAAACAGCCCACCATAGCAGACGGAAAAAACATGAATCCCCAGGTTCAGGTAATTGGCCAGCCCTCTCTCCCTTCCCTCTCTCCCGCTCCGTCCTTTCTCTCCTTCCCACTGTATTCACTTCCCTGTTTCTCTTTCCTTTTATCACTCTCTCTCCCTCTCCTTTACAGCTTCCTCTCTCCTCCATTCCCTGTTTTAGAAGTGCGTGTGTTCACCTCTTTCCCTCTCCGTTCCTCTCTCTTTCTATCGAGGGTCAGAGTAGTCCAGGGTGAGGATTCTTCACACCTCCCGGAGAGCCAGCTACAATGATGTTAATGGAGCTGCTTGTCTGCTTATCTGTCCTGCCTTCTGGGACTGCTTGCTGAGATCTGTACACACACTGGCATGCACGCACACACACATGCATGCACTCATACACGTTATCAAACTAATTAATTCCTCTCTCTCTTGGTCTCTCTGTTTCTCTCTGCCTTTGTCTCTCTCTCTCTAGAAAATATTGACTAACTTTCCAGGTGTTCAGTAACTAAAGGATGGGTAATTGTATTAATTTCCTGTTAGCCTTGTGGCAGATAGTGTTGGACCTATGGTAGATAGGGCTATATATCCTATCAGGCAAACATTAAACACACCCTAACCCTAAACATTAAACACACCCTAACCCTACTTTCCTAGAAGCGCCACACAGTTAGCTACAATGCTGGGCTTAACTGGCACCGTGTTCCTGTGCTGTAGGTGTGTGATACAGAGGGATGGATACACACACACACACACACACCCCCAAACACACACAACATTGACCTCCATTCAACAAAGTGGCATGTATATTTGAATGGCGGTAATTGCATGAAAGGTGTGGTTGTGTGTATTAATGATAGGAGAGGAAAGATGAAACAGGAGAGGGGAGAAAGAGAGAGAGGTTGGGCGAGAGACAGAGAAAACTTGTGGAGAGGCGGTCTTTGATGCTGCTCCTACTCAGAAGGTGTGGAGGGCTGTTTGATATTCATCACCCTGCGTGGCTGTGGAAGGAGGAGAGGGAGACAGAGGGGTGGGAGGAGGAGAGCAAACAGGTGTGCCATGGAGGAGGAGAGGGAGAGACAGAGATATGGAGAGAGGGAGAGATGCTGAGGAGGAGAGATGGGCTGTGGCAGGCGTGTTCAGCTCTCTTACCTGTCCCACTCATTGGGTAATAGCTGGGGGAGGGGGAGAACACCTGGGACGCAAAGTCCTCGAAGGTCATGACCTCTCGGTGGTTCTGCACGATGGCCTCCAGATAGAGAGCACGCTCTTCATAGCTGGAAGACGACGGTCAAGGCAAGACAACGAGCAAGACACACACACACACACAACACAGAAGGAAGACTGCACACCGTTCACACCTAGCTGAAACCTCTCTGAACAAAACTTAAAGTGTGAAAAAAATAACAAGAGAAAGATACGCATACTGTCCAAATGGGAAAGCATGGACCAGATCCAATAATCACATGCATGACAGAGATCCCTCATCTTCACCATCCCTCTCACCCTACCTCCATCCCCCATCTCTCTTTCCACACCCCAACAATACAGTCTGTTTTGTATTACACAAGCCAAAGATATCATGATCACAACACAACCCTGTACAGTAGAAAAGAATGGGCCACATTAAAATGTGAGAGTGCATGTGTGTGTGGCTGTGAGAATGTGGTAGAGTGTGTGTGCTAGAATGTGTCTCTAATGGTCCTCACGCCTGTCTGCTTTGGCCATGCCTTGTTGATGGCCGGAGCCTGACAAATTGCCTGCCAAACTCTGTCCCTCCTCTGTGAGGCAGCCACTGGTGCCATGCCCAGCTCATTAGAGAGCTGCTGCCAGCACCTCACCGCTCTCAGTCCTGAGGAGAGACAGAACTAGCTTACACTACGGCTCAACTGGTTGGGCCAATGCTAGGCTACGCTATGCTACGCTAACCTAGGCTAGAGTAGTCAGCCCAGGCCAGGCCTTGTACTAGTTTAGGCTGAGGTTTGGCTGGAGCCGGTCAGGCTAAACCAGCCTTCGACAGGAGTAGTTTAGGCTTGGCTGAGGTTTGTCAGGACTGGCTGGCCTGGGTACGTGCCGGCACAGCCGGGTTCGAGGCAGGCGTGACCAACGTCTAACGGGAACCGTAGCAAAGTGGGTCTGACAGGCACCTGAGCCTGAGGCCCTGGACACACTGGAGACGGCTGCAGACAATCTGCTCACCATGCTGACACAGAGACGGGGAGGGAGGGAGGGACGGCGGGAGACAAACAGAGGTGCAGAGAGACAAGGAGAGAGAAAAAGAATCGAGGAGAATCAGGGAATGTGTGTGCGTGCGTGTGAGTCTTTATGTCCGTGTGTGTATTTGCGCGTGTCCGACGGTGCGTCTTTGTGTATTTATGTGTGCGTGTGTGTGTAGGAGAGAGAGTGTATTTCTGTGTACGCGTGTGTGTGAGTGTGTATTTGTGCTACGTGTGAAGTGTGTTGGCCGTCAGGAGACAAAGCAGACCGAGCGGCTCCAGAGCCTCTCGACCTTCTACGGAGAGACCGGGAGTCAGGACAGCCTGTCCAGGATCGGGCTCTGGGAGCCTGGCGTGACCCTCTTACCGCGCCGGAGCTCTGATCTTACAGGACGCCTCCGCTTTCCTCCGGCGCATGCTCAGCATCTCCTGGTGTTTCACGACTCGGCAGTCTTGACCACCAGACACCGCCAGAACATTGCCGGCTTAGCTGCCATGGCAACCTCGGTCACAGCTCGGTGTGCTAGGTCATACCCAGGGTTTTATGGATGAGAGGGAGAGAGAGGGAGCGAGGGTGAGAGATTGAGCAAGGAAGAGAGAGAGAAATGAGAGATGGACAGAACACATTAGACAAATACGAGGAAATCTGTTTAAGTCAGAACAGAACAAGAGAGAGAGAGCTGGAGAGAGAGAGAAAATGAAAGAATAGACAAGAGAGATAGAGAGATGGAGAGAACTACAGTCCTGGGCCAGTGGGTCAACAGAGCCATATGGGTGTCCATTATCAGGGATGCAGATGACTCAAACCTGCCCTGTTATTGAGATTCCAAAAGCAAATATTGACTCCAGCTGGAGCCAGTTGACATTCACTCACTCTCTCTCTTCTCACACACACCTAGCCCAACCCTGTGCTCTGTCGCTGCCTCTATTCCTATCCCAGATACTGGGATCGAGGGAGAGAGTCTGAAAACAAATCATGAAGCGCAAGAGTGAAACAAACAAACAAATACAGAGAGCGACAGTAAAGGAGGAGATGGAGAGAGAGAGACATGGTGAGACAAAAAGACTAAGGGCACAGAGCGAATAGAGAGAGATATAGAGAAAGGGGGGTGAGCGAGAAGAGAGAGAGAGAGAAAGGGGGGGTGAGAGAAAAGAGAGAAAGGGGGGTGAGAGGAGAGAGAGAAAAGAGATAAGCACCAGTAAAAGCTCCAATCAGCTCATTTAAGTAAAAGTGCGATGCTATCGACGCGTAAAAAAGAAAAGAAAAAAAGAATCGCGGCACAGACAATAAGGCCTAATGCACAGTGAGGGGTAATCTTGTCCTCTCCTCCTCTCTCCTCTCATCCCTCTCTCCCCCATGTTTGTCTGTAATTACTCCACCGTGGGTACAGAGCGTTCTCCTGCTCAGAGACTGGCCTGCTTCTGGATGCCGCTCCACTCTACTCAATTAAGGGACACGCTCGTGGCAACGGGGGGCTTTGACGCAAAGACGAGATCTCCTGTCGCGTCCTGCCCGCCCACCGTCTGGCTGGTCGGGGGCTCTCATTGGTAGTCATGGATCCATATTCATGGAAATGTATTTGTCATGCGAGTTCAAAGCCTGCAAAGAAAATGCATATTCCAATAGCTGTTTTCCGCAGGTGAAAAGCTGAAAACGCTTGCTTGTACAGTGTGGAATTGACCCCCTTGAACCCGGGACGTGATTGAGACGATGATTAGAATGTTTGGCTGTGGCGTCAGGTCACGTTGCCTTTCACTATCGACTCTGGCGCTGCTCAGACAGTCCGCTCACAGGTAGTTGGAGATCATGTGACATAAGGAGGACGGGGAAGCACAGAGAGGCGCTTCCTTCCCCGGCGTCTCCCAACGCAAGTCACCCGTGTCGCCGCGGGTAACAGCCACCTTCCAGCTGACTGGTGCAAGCCTGATCGAGGAAACGGCTGGGGTGTTGCACCACTTTGGGAATTTCCAAACGAATCCCAAGCGTTCCGACCCGCTGCACATTCCTATTATAGAGGAGAGAGGCGCGGGAATGTAACTGCGATGAAGCGTGTTAAAAGCTAGGCGATAAACCCAAAAAGAAAAGATGTATGTATTTTTGACGCATTCTTTAGTCTGACTATCTACAAAACTACTCTAGCAAGGTAAAATAGAGGTTTAACCTGACTGGAGAAAAAGACCATTTTAAATCAAACACGGGGGAGAAGAGAAAAACCGATTTGGCCAGATAACACCAAGAAGGAGAGTGATTCAAAGTGTGATTCAAATCCACTCAACAATGGTACATTTACACATTTGGCAGTGTATTTGGCAGATAAAGGTCCTTTTCTGCCCTCCACAGTCCACACCCCCTGCCCCTCTCTTTCTTTGGCCCGCAGTGCTAGAGATGACAGCAGTGTGTCACAGCACGCTTCAAACTGCCGTTTGTCTTTGGCGCGAGACGTCAGTTTGTGGCTCAAACTCGCACTGCTGCAAAACTCACACGGTGCGTCCACCCACACACACACACACACACACGCATCAACATACCATTCTGTGTGTTTGTTCCATCAAAATCTAAGGAAGGAGGACAAACAATGATGCCCCTGTGTGTGCACGTGTATGTGCATGAGTTTGCGTGTGTGTGCATCCACGCATGCATATGCATGCATGAGTGTGTGTGTGCATTGTCCAGATGGCCGGGGTGTTGTCCAAAAGGGGAATGGTGGGGGTCAAGAGTCTTGGTGGATCAAAGCCAAGGTCAGGCAGCAGCAGCCCATGTTCAAGGTGAATGGAGGCCTCAGATGGCTCATCATTAGCAGGCTGCCCCGGCCCCGCTGGACCCTCCCCGCCGGACCCTCCCCTGCACCCCTCGCTCTCTGAGGGGACCGCTCCTCAAAATGGGTCTTTACCCCCAGCCCTGTCCAGAGGGACCCATTCTGTGACCTGGAATACCGCACGCCAAAAAAGAAAGAAAAAAGTGTGTGCGCAACTACACAGGCACACACCGTCACTTTCCATTTCACACACAGACCCCACATGCACTCTACCTCCCTCTCAACGGGGTCTTATCTTGAACTCAGACCACCCCTACACCTCCTCTCCAAACAGAGAGAGTGAGAAAGAGAGAGAGGAGCAGCCCTGCCGCCCACTCCCTTTGTGTCCACGAGCACCTCCCTGACAGCAGGCCTCACCCCACCACTGACCTCTGAACCGCAGGCCGCATCGCTCAACCACGACTGCCCGGACAGCCGCGAAGAGCCCACATCCGTGATTAGCATGCATGTCACTGGCCTGATGCTACAGACTTAGCCAAAACAGGGTGTTTCTAAGAGATACGTAAACACACACACGGGAGACACCATCAGGAGGTTAACGTGCCATTCAGACCAGACGAACCACACGGTGGGGGTCTCTGCAGTGCTCGATGAGACGCCGGCAGAGAGAGTCTCTGGGACTTGGATGCCCCATCATGAGAGGTCCCCCCCCCTCTGACCATGACATGTGAGCATGACCTCCTCTGACCATGACGAACGGAGGTCAAAGACCTCCAAGGGTTCCGTAGAGCTAGGACTCTGGATCGACCAGGGATCCGTCACTGGGCATCCACCAAATATATATTTAAAGACGTCCGAGTCGTCACGGTTGGGGACACTAGGGGGAGGGGGATGCGTGTGTGGGAGGAGAGTGCTCAGGGTTGGGGACACTAGGGGGAGGGGGATGCATGTGTGGGAGGGGAGTCCTCAGGATTGGGGACACTAGGTGAAGGGGGATGCGTGTGTGGGAGGGGAGGCCAGGGGTGAAGGTCATGATCTTGAACAAAGCCTCAGGCCTTGGCCCCTCTCAAATGGGAAGGGTCTTTAGTCTGAGTGCAGGCATGTCCTCTCAGCTCTGAGGAGGCTTTTCTTTGGGTTACTGTGGTAACTCGGCTCGTGGGAGTCAACTTAACAAGCTGCTGCTAGCCGACTGCTCCCAGCCGTTACGTACAGAGTCTATGAGCTTAGGGGCTCCCATCTTCTCACACACTGTAGTGTACGTACCATGTCTGCTTTATAGGGTGAGCCATTACAGCTCTCAATTCACGATGAGTCATCATGATATCCATGCAGTGAGAGGTCGCTCATTGGTCATAATAGATAATAAATTACGTCCCAATGCAGTACTCTGCTCAAATGACAGAGACATACCACCCACAACCAAAGAGGTAGAAGCCAAGGTTAATCCTGTTTTCAAAGGTCCTCCTGCTAAGAGGCCCTCTGGTAGTGGAGAAGGGGAGGGGGCCTTGGAAAGTGGTGGTGGAGGGGGCCCAGAGATGCTTGACCCCCTCTCTTGCCCACGTCTGCCCATTAACCTCTGCCAATCAGCTTGACCTTCCTGAGGAGGAGAGACGAGGAGTGGCCCGCCACAGTACCATTGACTCTCAGCAGTCACATAATTGGTCCGTTAAGGGGTGTGTGTGAGTGTGTGAAGGGGGAGAAGGTTCCGGGTGTTCGAATGGATGGGCAGGGGAGGGAAGTGAAGTAGCAGCAGGAGTGTGGGAAGAGATTTGTGAAAGTCCAATTTCTTTCTTGTCCTCCCTTTTCCCATTGTACACAAATGTACACTTTACCGATATGAATGTTAGACGCGGAAGGTATGGTTTAGCAATGTGGGCCAGGATCTGTGATCACGAGTCATTTTAATACAGTCACAATCCCTGCACAAGATCCCTGCTTTGTGGTTAAGTTATCAGAGCGTCACAATGTCATCTCCTAGATGCAACGGTGTAGAAAAACTGAAGAGAGATCTGTCAAGGTGGAGTGGTGAAGCAGATGGAGAGAGCGGAGGGATGTGTAGAACGAGGAGGAAGAAAGACATGGGGAAACTGAAGGAGAACGGGGGGGGGGAGAGAGTGCGGGACAGATACAGGGAAGATGGGGGAGAGAGGGAGGGCGAGAGGGGTAGAAGGAAAGAAAGAGAGAGTGAGGGACAGAGAGGGAGGGAAGGAGAAGAGCAGATGGATAGAGATAGATAGAGAGACTGAGACAGAGACGGAGAGATAGAGAGAGACAGAGAGAGAAAGAGAGGGGGAGAGAGTAGAGGAGTGGAGCAGGTGTTGATTGAAGAGAGGCTGGGTGAGTGAGTACCTGTGGTACCTGTTGTCACAGCGCTGGCTGAGGTGAGAAGCTTGTCCCAGTGGAAGACCCCAGAGGTGTGAGGTGATTATGGGAAACAGGAGGGGAGAGGGAGAGAGAGAGAAACAGGAGGGGAGAGACAGGGAGAGGTGGAGCGAAAGAGATGACTTGGGCTTGACGACACGTGATCGAGTGATAGGAAGAAACAACTAAGCGAGAGGGATAAAGTCCGAGAGGGAATGACAGATACTATCCAGAGGGGAGAGTGTGAATGTGTGTGTGTGTGTGTCTGTGTGTGCCCCACCATCCCATTATGCATGGGCAGCTACTCAAACCCTGGTGTCTCATTAAACAGCTTTTTCCTCGAGAGTCAAGAGAGGAGGTGTGTGAGGGAGCAAGAAAGCAAGGCACTGAGTGCTAACAGTGTGTGTACATTGTAGCTTTGGTGTGCGCGGTGTGTGTGTGTGTGTGCGCGCGTTAAGATGCTACAATGAATGGAGCGCTGTCTAATGTAATGGCCGGGTGAGAGAGCTTTAACAGGTAGCCTAATTAGCAGTGTTGCAAGAGTCCCAGACTCCCAGAAGAAGAGAGGGGAGGAGGTCACAGCGTACGCCCGGGCTAATGACACCTCCAGGGGGCTTCATCTCCCCCGGCGTCAGTATCCAGGGCCCAGACCTCCACACCTCTCCACCGTCCGTCTCCCAGTCAAGACAAGGGGACAGGGAGTTATGGCGGTGACATCATTCCTAACCCGTGACATCATCAGTGCGAGCCAGCAACATCAACAGTTTTACCTCCGGTGTAAACCTGGCGAGGTGTCTGGTCGCAGGCACGGCTGGTTATTTATGGCAGGGATGGACCGAGCAGTCGCCCACTTCCTCACGCATGCCACGCCCTCTGCGCCCCACTGTTCCCCCGTGACGCACAATCAATCGATTAGCACTTGATAACAAATCAAGGGGCCAGACAGTTAGTCTTCCGATATGCATATGGCCACCTGGAGAGCTATGCCATTCAACGCAGTTAAAGTGACGAGGACGATCACAGTGTAGCGCGAATGGACGTTGCTCTGACCAAGGAGATGTGTCATCCCTCTTCAATCATCTTTCTTAGTTCTTTCTTTTACTTTTTCTTATTTAATTTTTTCTTTCTCGACTTATCACTGTCGGGCTTCACTTTTAACCATCAGATAACAGGAGCTCTTTGATGATTTGCAGATTTCAACAAATCTATCATACTATCAGTAGGTTAGTTAACACAACAAGATCATTTCCTCTGAAAAGAGAACATGGTTGCTTGTGTATTCAGATGAGCTCTGTGTAACTAATCTCCTTTTCAAAGGGCCCTGGCCTCCATTGATGATGGCTAAAGGACTGGCCTTAGAAGTGAAGTACAATGGCCAGACCTGATTAATCAAATACAGACAGATTACAGGGCTGTGATGCATTAACGGAAAGTCATAAAAAGATGATTCTGAAAGGGGAGATTAAGACGAGAGTTACAGTATTATGGGCATGTTGTGGGACAGTTGGAAATAATGAGGCAGTTAGGGCTGGATGTGGATTTTGAATACTATCGAGACAGAACATGACAGAGGAGAACAGAGGAGCCCAACCATGTGGGAACACACACACACACACGTGCCTGTTCGCGCAAACACACACACACACCACACACACACACACACACACACACACACACACACACACACACACACACCACACACACACACACACACACACACACGCACACACGCACACACACACACACACCACACACACACACACTGTAACCTGCTCCTAAGCCAACAGCAACAGCTGGATACACTACAAAACGACTTTCCATCGCTCACAGAGACACCCAGACGGCTTGGTTTCCAAAGGGAGCTCGATGAAGCCGTGCCATGCCAAACACTGGCTTAACCCTGCGATAACACCAGCACTTTTACAACCGGCGGTAATGAAATATTAACCATCCAGACTGGGGCCTCTGCAATGTTAATGATGCTGGCGGCATGTGCGGGGGAATGGTTGCGATGCGTTAGCGCCACTCAGCCCGCGTCTGCCTTTGGCCAGGCGCATTCAGGACGTGCTTCCATTCATCGCTGCGTCCTCCCGTTTCCGCTTTGCCCCCCATGCTGTGAAAGGTTCATCGGGCAAATTGAGCCGTCTGGCCTCATACAAAACGGCAGGCATTTAGCGGGAATGCTAATGATTAGTGGCAGGGGCGGCGTGTGATCGCAGTTAACACGGGGGCGCCGAGAGGGGAAGGGTTAGTTACGGGGACAAGAGTGAATTCGGTTGCCCTCATTTTGGCATTACTGACATAATTTCAATCAATGCCATTGTGGTCGTAATGGGGTTGGGAGCTCTTTATCAAAAAGTGACACGTACACAGAGACAGACAACGCCGCTGGACAATTTTCTCTTCTCTCGGGATCGTTTCCACCATGGGCAGACCATTAGAATAATAACAGGGCCGAGAGTAGCTTCAGGTTGGGGAGTCAAAGAAGCGCAAAACAAGAAAGACGGCGACTGACGAGGGAAGGCTCTCTGTGTTCCAGTGGAAGCTCGCAGGTGGAAGCTCGCAGGTGGAAGCTAGCAGGTGGAAGCTAGCAGGTGGAAGCTCGCAGGTGGAAGCTAGCAGGTGGAAGCTAGCAGGTGGAAGCTGGCAGGTGGAAGCTCGCAGGTGGAAGCTCGCAGGTGGAAGCCAATGAACCTCAACTGTTGATATATGGCTGTTCACCTGCCAGGAATGTTCTGGAATACATAGCAGCTTATGTTGAGACACACCCAGGTCTGAAACCAATCCTCCCATTTCCTTCCCTCAGCCTTTTGTTTCATGTGTGTACATGTTTCTTCTGCCTTCTCACAGCCAGCGTCCTCCTGGCCTAAAGCAACCCTTTATGTGGACCAGGCAGGAGATGAATGAGAAGGGAGGAAGAGAAAGAGGGGGATGAAGAAGGCAGAACGAGAGGGAGGGGGGCCCAGACGCCAACCTGGATGGAATAATCAAAGAGCTGGATATATCCCCTCTTCAACAGAGAAAATATACAAAAGCAACAACAAAAAAAAAGTCTGAAAATAAAATGGACTTCTGTGTTGGCAACAGCTTTTCCCCTAATCCTTGCCCCCGGGCTACAGTGTGCAGTCAAGCGAGGCTATTACATGGCAACAATTAGGGGGTTCTAGGGCCCAACACCTGGTCCTTCTCTACTCCTCTGTGGCCCTTCAGTGGCAAGCAGGCAGCTGACTGTACAGTTTCATAGCCAGGTGGCCCTCCTTCAATGACATTACCCAGTCACTCAAGGGTTAATAGGAACACTGCCTCGGCGTATAGGAGCTCTGCATGCCCCCCTATTCAACAGGCTCCAAAAGTGTGAGTATGTGTGTGTACGCATGTGTGAGTGTGTGTGTTGCGGGGGGTGGGCATGCAGAGCTGTCTAGGGCCCCAAGTGAAGATCTTCAAGCGGGGTAGTCTAGATGGTTCAAACTGTGGAGTACTGTAGGAGCAGCGACGCTGAGCAGGGCCTCTGGGAGTCCCGGCCCGCTCATGGCTACATGTCCCCGGCAGCCGCGGTCGGACGGATTATAATGGGACCTTTTCATGGCGGACAAAAACAGATGGGGGAGCGGGAAGTGCTATACATCCCAGCAGACGGTGACAATACCGGGGGAGGGGGGGATTTGGGAAGAGTCAGCAGATACAAAAACAAGTGGGTGTAGAAGGCTATAGAAGGGCTGGGCTGGTCCAGGCTATATCTGGCTCCACAAAGCCCAGCATCTCCATCCCATATCCCCCATGGCTAGCAGATCTGAGAGTAAATAACTCTCATTAGAATCACAATGGCTATAGATTTGTACCCAAATCTGCCTGAATCTCATCAATAGTAATTAGCGGCTATACATAACTAATGAAGATGTGCCCAGCACGCAGCACCTACAGCTGAAGAGCCGGGCGCTTTTGTTTCTCACTACAAAGCTTCGCTGCGAGTGCGAAAGATCTGGCAAATAAGGGACTTTTTCCCCCCCCATCAACGTTATGTAGAGACCTGTGAGAGGAGCATGCGAGAGGAGCATGTGAACCCCACGGTGTTACCTGGTGTTGTTGTCGTTCCAAGCCTGGTGTTTAGAGAAGAGGAGACATGTGAACCCCACGGTGTTACCTGGTGTTGTTGTCGTTCCAAGCCTGGTGTTTAGAGAAGAGGAGACATGTGAACCCCACGGTGTTACCTGGTGTTGTTGTCGTTCCAAGCCTGGTGTTTAGAGAAGAGGAGACATGTGAACCCCACGGTGTTACCTGGTGTTGTTGTCGTTCCAAGCCTGGTGTTTAGAGAAGAGGAGACATGTGAACCCCACGGTGTTACCTGGTGTTGTTGTCGTTCCAAGCCTGGTGTTTAGAGAAGAGGAGCATGTGAACCCCACGGTGTTACCTGGTGTTGTTGTCGTTCCAAGCCTGGTGTTTAGAGAAGAGGAGCATGTGAACCCCACGGTGTTACCTGGTGTTGTTGTCGTTCCAAGCCTGGTGTTTAGAGAAGAGGAGACATGTGAACCCCACGGTGTTACCTGGTGTTGTTGTCGTTCCAAGCCTGGTGTTTAGAGAAGAGGAGACATGTGAACCCCACGGTGTTACCTGGTGTTGTTGTCGTTCCAAGCCTGGTGTTTAGAGAAGAGGAGACATGTGAACCCCACGGTGTTACCTGGTGTTGTTGTCGTTCCAAGCCTGGTGTTTAGAGAAGAGGAGACATGTGAACCCCACGGTGTTACCTGGTGTTGTTGTCGTTCCAAGCCTGGTGTTTAGAGAAGAGGAGACATGTGAACCCCACGGTGTTACCTGGTGTTGTTGTCGTTCCAAGCCTGGTGTTTAGAGAAGAGGAGACATGTGAACCCCACGGTGTTACCTGGTGTTGTTGTCGTTCCAAGCCTGGTGTTTAGAGAAGAGGAGACATGTGAACCCCACGGTGTTACCTGGGGGGTATTCCAGGTAGCCGGTTTTGTGAAAACTCTGAGTTGTTTAACCCTGAAAATAGGCAAACTCCGAGGTTTCCGTTCCAGAAAGAGAGGTAACGAAACCTTTTGGTAAGTTGCCATGGTAACTTACGCTGTGAAACTAACCTGGTCGCGAGCAGGTTAGTTCCATGCCAAACTCTGAGTTTTACCTATCCCCTCCCACTTTCTGAGTTTGATAGCGTTGGAAGACATGGGATATCGTTTCCTGGTTCAGCCGAGCGATCTCGAACAAAATTAAATTCGCTTAGTTATACGCCAGGAGACGATTTCAAGACTGCGATTTGATGTGCTTTAATTCCCTGATGAATGCCTAAGTTAACGTTACCGTTTCCCGTCACGATCTGTAATTTATTTGAGCAACATTCTCAGCCCTTGGGTCTTCATCGCTAGTGTTATACGCCGTGGACGTGCACACATAATTGACCAAAAGCTTTTTGGCACTGAAATAAAGAAAAATCATTGAAATTGTAGGATTTGGTCTTCTTCATTGCCTACAAATAGAAATCTAACAATGAGTAGCCTTGGTTTGAAGGAAGATGGGAAACTGAACAGTAGGCCTATTAACATTAACCAAATAAGGCCAATAGCCTACCAATTGCAGTTATTTGACTCTTTGGGTTAAATCAAAGCAAGAATGGTCAAATTAAAGTGAAATAATATAATCATGTAATCATATTGCAAATGAATGAAATCAATGAAAGTTAACTAGGCCTACTCTACCATGACTAGGCCCATTGTAAACCAGAGATACAAAGCCAGAGCTGAGGAGAAGGTCTCAGGAGATCAATCATCCACAGAAAAATGCTTCACAATTCCTTTTAATACCCAAGAACAACTACAATCACACCACAATCTTGACCCTTTCTTATCAACATGACTATGCTACAGTAAGTTACACAATGAAATGTGAGAGCCATCAAGTTGAGACTCCATCCAGTAACTCCATAGTTTACCATATGAGAGGTGGGGGCAGGTTGATAGCCTTACAAGGTCAGCCTCTATTCTTCTGCCCTAAGTCCTACACCATCTCTTGGTAAAAATAGAAATTCAGCAAATTCAATAATTAATTTTCATAGCCTATAGGTTATTGTTCCTACAATTAACATCACTTTTGACCATGCATTCTCCCGTAACTGGAGTTCCAGTAAATCGTTTTCGAGATTAGTCTTTATTCGTCTACCCTAAGTAGGCCTACACCATCTCTTGGTCAGTTTTTGGCACTTTCTTCATGAGGTACAGTTTGTACAACTAATTTATTTGTAACTATATAGGAATAGGCCTACATGAGATTACATTAGCTACATTTCACAGTTCCACATGCAAAATACACCTGCCATTAAATGAACATCTCACTGTAGCATCCATGCTCTGTTCAACATGATTAGAATGTGCAAATCGTTTTTATACGATGTAAATAATAGTAAGCTACATGGGGAGAGAACTACCAGCTACCACATCATTCTCTGCATCCATTTCTACGGCAGCCGTCAATGTCTTTTCGTCATCATCATCTTTTGATGAAAAGCATTCTGTTGGGGGAAACTGCTTGAAATAGGCACCAATTGATATTGAATTAGTATCATGTCGAATATGATTAAAACCAAGGTGACGTCGAGGCTACAATCACAAGCGTATAGCCTAAGCAAACTATGCATTACCTGCGTAGTACGTTTTTATATTTAATAAAACATTGAACCTGCTATTTTATTAAGGCCACCACTTTTTCTCCTGTAACATTAACGGACAGTTGGGTTAAATGTTCAATGTATGGACTGGCTATTATATTCAAATGTATGCTCGGCAGCAATTGTCTCCCACGCCACTTGCATACGCTGCTACAGCCGTGTTGCTTTTTTCCGGAAAATGTACTCGACCATAAACACGAAATGAAACTTGAATCTGAAGTTTGGTGACGTAGGACAACGTTTTTTGTCGCCGGGTGGCATGGTGGATCCTAGTATCGGAGCTCCATTGATGTTGGCTTTCAATAGTTCTCATGCCCGCGCTTAACTCTGAGTTGACGTACTCCGAGTTGAGTTAACTAATTCATATCAGCTTTTCTGGAACCGAATTTTCAGAGTTTCCAATGTTAGAGTAACTCAACTCAGAGTTCAGGGTTAATCTCAGAGTTTGTTAAACCCGCTACCTGGAATACCCCCCTGGTGTTGTTGTCGTTCCAAGCCTGGTGTTTAGAGAAGAGGAGACATGTGAACCCCACGGTGTTACCTGGTGTTGTTGTCGTTCCAAGCCTGGTGTTTAGAGAAGAGGAGACATGTGAACCCCACGGTGTTACCTGGTGTTGTTGTCGTTCCAAGCCTGGTGTTTAGAGAAGAGGAGCATGTGAACCCCACGGTGTTACCTCGTGTTGTTGTCGTTGTTGTTGTCGTTCCAAGCCTGGTGTTTAGAGAAGAGGAGACAATGAAGTCCCAGCTAAGAGGTTTACGCATCCTGAGCTGCTTACCAAGCGATCTGTGGAAATACCTCAGGAGTTCTCACTAGCGCTAATACTGATAAAGCTCTCTCTCTTTGTCGCCAGGCCTCAACCGCACAAAAGCACACGCGCGTGCAAACACACGTACAGCCGTACACACACACACTCCAAAACTCGAGCAATCGCAGGAAGACCTGGTGCTAGTCCCAGTGTGGCCTTCCACTTGTCAACGTACAGTGTCTGGGCATTACCACATCAAACAGTGCTTTCCCTAAGAAGGGGCAGACAAAGCACCGTGGACGACTTTAATGTTCTGTTTTTGTTCACGCTTTGTTTGCCGTCGCTTGTCTCTATGTGGGAAATAAATTCCATTTAGTGCAAAAATGGAAATGCTGCGGGACAAGGACATCCTCTAACGGAGAACAATGGACACAGGCAAGTGAAGGAGCAGGCGCTGCCTTTGAACTGTTTAAAGAGGCGTTTATGTGCAACTTATAAATAATCAACTAATTCCCTCTTTTTAGAATAACCAATTAAGTCTGTGACATTAAACACAACGTGGGCAGGCACACCGTCCGTCCCCCCCCGTCCGCCCCCCCCCGTCCACCCAAAAAAGGAAGAAAAAAGACAATGTTAAATAAATAAATAAAACCTGCACAATTCAAGGCCAGGCCTAATTATGATAAAAGGGAATTGAAAAGCTAAAGTCCAGAAACGGAATAATGTCAACGGAGCGAGCGGTGTCTTCACAAAAGAGTCCCTAAACCCTGGGGCCACATCACAGAGTGAGAGATTCCAGGGGACGGTGATGACTGACATTTTGCTGACATTTCCCCCACAGAGGCGAACACGGATGCGTCTCAAGTCCGCCTCGGAAATATCTACGGATATGCCTGAACGTGACACGGTGCCTGGCTGGTTCCTGCTCTTTCAGAGCGGAGAGGGCTCTCTGGCTGCTGAGCGTTGGCCGCCAACACCGAACGGGCCCTGGGAGATTGAATGGTAATCACTGGAGCCCAGATAATGGATGATTGAAAGCTCTCAGTGCGCCGCTGTCGGATTTCAATATCAGAGAGGCCCCTAGAATTGGGATCCTTATCTGGGCGGGCGTCAAACAAAGGCGAGCTGAGCGTGAAATATGGGCTCCAACACGGGCACACGACCATGTCGCTGAGTGAGTCTGTGCACAAAGGAGGGGCGTCTGGGGACAAAGACTGTCCGGTGTCTCCATGTAATGAGAGAGTTGGAAGGAAACAGGGGAAGGAAGGAAAGAGTGAGGGAGGAAGACGACAATTTAACTGGAGAGAGAGGGCCAGAGGTTTCCAAAAATAGTCGGCAACACCTCCCAGAGCCCGCTGACACGAATCCAAAGAGGAGAAGCACATATTCGACACACACGCGGGCACTCACATGCTGACAAGTGTTTGTGTGTGTGCGCAGACAAACAAGTGTGTAGAAGCATGCTCGCGCTCAGACAAAAACATTGAGGTTTTTTTGCACTTCTGCCAAGTGCGTTAGATTCCCATTTATCCGCAGATTCCTAGTGCTGGCGGTTGCCAGAAAACCTCATTAACCCTCCCTCAAGAACCCAGAGACAAAGGAGGGGGAAACAAAACACAACTAATCAATGAGAACGCACCCATTGTGGGGAAAACAAGAACAGGCATCCATTTGGATAACCTGAGAGGGCTAACAGCTTTCCTTTAGTGCTGCGCTGGCTGGCTAGGGGCGGAGAAAGAAAGTTCATTAATTAAACAAGGCTAGGGGAACAGATGGAATGGCTAGCTGGATGCTAATCACTTAGAGCAGACACACCCAGAGTTTTACACCCTGGGTAGAGCCAGGCACACACACATCAATCACAATTAACATGGACTCTTAACAGCAACGCACTGCGAGAGTCTGAGGGATGGACAGCGAGGATGAGCTTGTATTAAAGAAGCTAGCCTCAACTCCCCAAAACAACTACAAACCAATGAAATGGACAGACAAAAGAACAGCCTGGGCTATGGGGACGGTTACAGTCACATACAGTACCAGACTTGTACAATGTATAGAAACACTGAGAAAGTATTAACAACATACATGTTATATATTCCTCTTGTCACAAACAATAATCATTATTAAAGATTGAATGTCATTTTCTATGTAAAAGTATTGTGACCGAGTACAGGAAAATACCAAAGGATCTGACACTGTTGGTAACAAAGACAGCCTCTGGAGTTATTTGTAGGGCTTGGCTAAGGGTTAAGTAGCGCACGCCTCCCAGGTCCCCCCCCCTGACAGGTTGATAATGGTACGGACCGGGACGAGGTAATGCTACCTGACACTTCACACCTCCCCACTGGGGATGGGAGAGAAAGGGAGATCCCACGCAAAATAACTGGCATCCTGGCTGCCGCTCATTTCTTGGCCCCTCAAACGGACAGATGTCAGGCATGAAAGCCTAGCAGACGGAGAGAGAGGAGAGGTGGGGTGGAGTGGGGGTCGGAGGGGGGGGGTTCAAGTTTAAGAATACCCGAAGCATGACATTCTTCCAGTAACATTATGCTGTGCTATGTCAGCAATACAAAAGGCAACAGTGTATGGGTCGGGTCTCATCTGTTATAGTGAACAGAAAATGTACTGCTATAGTGAAATGACAGTAAGAAAGTACTGTACATTCAGAGTGCCAAGTTAGATAGTTTTAATAACACTGTCCTTATATCACCTAAAAGAGAATGACAGAGTTACACTGTCGGCTATTATCACATGTACAATTCAACATATGGACAACATGTCCTTGATTCCCTAATTAGATTCAATTCAGTGTAGGGAGTTTGACAGAAATATGAAATGCAGCAAAGCCGCAGCACGTCACATCTTTGAACACAAACAGACTGCAGCTAGATAACCCTCTGTGTTCCTCTTATCCCCCGTCACTGGTGCTCCCACAAACACACCACTCCACAACTAACACCAACTGTGTATGTGTGACTGTGTGTGGGTGTTTGTGTGTGTGTGACGGTGTGTGTGTGTGTGTGTGTGACGGTGTGTGTGTGTGTCCCCTCCCAGGCGGGGCTGACTGTCATCAGGCCCTGGATCCCTGCTGTCGTCCGTCTGTTTCCACGCCTGCTCTACCTGTGTTTAAGAGCCCTCTCTCTCCCTCAGTCCTCGGCCCCGGGCCCCCAGGGCTTTCCCTGTGTGGGTGCACCGGGGGGGGACGCCTTTTGTTATAGGCCTGGGGTTTGGTGGGAGGGGGGGGAGGAGGAGGAGGAGAGGGGGGAAAGCCGGGCAGAAGAAGAAAAAAGAGAAATGCTATGAGTCATTCTGCATTAGCAGCAGGGGAGGGAGGGATGGGGGGTGGAGAGGAGGCAAGGGGGAGAATACTTTTGCATGTTGTATGAAGCTAGACGCCATATGCCATCCGGAGGCCTGGGCCTGCCTGCCTGCCTCCTGAGTCAGGGCTACTGGGTTTGACAGGCCTGTGCTTGCCCCCCCCCCACCCCTCTTCTATTACCCCTCCTCTTCCTAGTAGCAACTAGACCCTAGTGGCTGAGCTGTCTGCAGCTCTGGGGGGCCAGTGTGGAAGTGTGTGTGTGTAAAGGAGTGGGTGTGTGTCGGAGGGCGGGTGGGTGTGTAAGGGAGAGACTCAGTGATCTGAACACATTGGACATTGTCGCAAGCCCCGGGAACAGCTGGTCAGCTGGAGAGAGGTGTGGGGGGTGGGGGTGTGGGTAGGAGCGGGGGGGGGGTGGGGGGGTGGGAGCGGAGGTTAGAGAGAGAGGCAGTGCGCTACACTGATAATGGGATTAGGTTAAAACATTCAGCAGGGGAACTCAGGACCGCACCCCCCCACCCTTCTTCTTTTCCACTGCATAAAGTGCACCCGTCTACCCCCTGACAAGCCCCCCATCCACCCAGCCTGACCCCATCAACCCCACCCTGAACCGCACGTCCAACTCCAGGGCGGCTGCAGTGAGTCTTCCCCTGCTGGATGATCTCTGGGTGCTGGAAACTAAGTTGGGCAGCGCCTTAGTGACTGAGGCACCTGAGACTCTCCACTGACAGGCTGATAAACAACAGAGGACCGGCTGGATGACCTCAAACTCCCCCGGAACCAACTAGACTCTCTCAAGGTACAGTCAACTCGGAGTCGTGTTTGGCTTCCAGGTTCACACTCCACTTCTCCCTGAGGGGCGGGGCCATTGGCAGGAAGTGGGCTAGTTATCCACACTCTAGTCCCCAGCCAATCAGAGTGCGGCAGGGCAGACTCCAGACTGTGCCCAGCCGAGCACTGCGTTCACATGGATTCAGCCCGCTGGGTATTACACGTACACAAGACTCTTGACGAGGGTAGGCACAACAGCTGGCAAATTAGGCCCATCAGGACTGCTAAATAATGCATTTGTGACTAACACTAACATGGCAGTATCTATTCATAACGTACTCCCGCGCGGACACACACACACGCACACACACACGCACACGCACACGTATTACAGACATGCTTTCATCTCCACTTGGTAAATAATCTTTCTCTCAATGGGAGAAAAAAACTGTCTGGGAGTCTCTGCTGGGGAGGGACACCATGAGTATCTCTGTCTGGGAGTCTCTGCTGGGGAGGGACACCATGAGTATCTCTGTCTGGGAGTCTCTGCTGGGGAGGGACACCATGAGTATCTCTGTCTGGGAGTCTCTGCTGGGGAGGGACACCATGAGTATCTCTGTCTGGGTGTCTCTGCTGGGGAGGGACACCATGAGTATCTCTGTCTGGGAGTCTCTGCTGGGGAGGGACACCATGAGTATCTCTGTCTGGGAGTCTCTGCTGGGGAGGGACACCATGAGTATCTCTGTCTGGGTGTCTCTGCTGGGGAGGGACACCATGAGTATCTCTGTCTGGGTGTCTCTGCTGGGGAGGGACACCATGAGTATCTCTGTCTGGGTGTCTCTGCTGGGGAGGGACACCATGAGTATCTCTGTCTGGGGTGTCTCTGCTGGGGAGGGACACCATGAGTATCTCTGTCTGGGTGTCTCTGCTGGGGAGGGACACCATGAGTATCTCTGTCTGGGTGTCTCTGCTGGGGAGGGACACCATGAGTATCTCTGTCTGGGTGTCTCTGCTGGGGCGGTGGGTCACCTCCTCCCCCTACACACTCCTCACAATGCCACCTAAAAGCCCGGCTCGCATGACCAGCCATGGGCAGGAACAGATTATGGCTATTGATCGCTGCCCGGAGATGGATGTGTGTGTGTGTGTGTGTGTGTGTGTCTGCGTGTGCATGTGTACCAGGGGAGAGGAGCGAGGGGCAGTGTGCACAAGCTATTGATTCTGACCGGCAGGGAAGCTGGGTTTCAGAATGAAGGTCAGCTCTCCTCCGTCTCACCTATTAGAGTCTTCAGCAGCCTAAACACACACACACACACATACACACACACACACCTCCGAACACACCTAACCACCCTGTGTACAAAGAATGCCCTTACAAGGAAGGATGAAGAGCACATAAAACCATTGAAGTAGAGCTTGTTCAAGAGTAACATGTTGGTTAAAAAAACTCCAGTCATCAGGGGGAGGGGCAGGAGGACGCGTGGCAGCGGTGACGACCCACCAGAGGACCTCCTGCTTTGCCCACATCATCTTCCTGTCCCAACGTTTTAGTCAGTACACAGCGTCAATGTGTATTGCCATTTAAGTCAATACACAGCAATATATCAGTGTCACGCTTATCAGTAGGCATATGGACATCAGAAAAAGGAGGTTGGGGGAAAAACAACAACTACCGGTAGTGTAATAAGAAGTACAGTGTGTGTAGCGTAATAGAAGACTTTTTTGATCAATCCACTTTGCTGTGCAGCTTCTCTCAATAGGCAGAGACAGTGTGCTGCTCAGACAGCTGCCTTCTTCATGAGTTCAGTATCAATAATAAATGACACATTATGAAGGATTTCTAAGGGACTCTATTGGGTGTGAGACCGCAGTGTCTCCTAAACGCGGTGCCCCTCGGGCGAGACAATGATACCGCTGCATTGTTGATTAAATAAGCAGAGTAGATGCCGACGTGATGCACGAGGGAAGATAGCAAAACACAAACCCTTGGTTAGACTCGGATCAAAAACACCTGCGGCCGATGGGCACACACACCTCAACACACAAACACAAACACACACACACACGTACACACGTCAAACATACTCACGCATTCAACCACACCCTCGTACACCACTTCATTCACTCTGTCGCTAGCCTTTTTTTTGATGTGTGTCAGCGTGTGTGTGTTTTGCAGCCACGAGGCTGGTCGTGGTCATTTCTCAATATCAAATCCAATTAGCCAGAGTGAACCAGCGGCAGAGCGCCGGGCCACCGTCCGCCCCTCCAGCCCCGCGGTGGTGGGGCGGGAAGAGAGGGAGACCCAGCGGCGCGCTCCCCCTTTCATGTGGACGCACAGGGGTCATATGGCTTCTCTTTGAAGAAATATTCAACTAATTACCTTGGAGAGCGGCAGGGCTAGCGGGCAGCAGATTGCGGATTGCCGGGGCCATTGTGAAGGAGGGACGCTCTCGATGGGGATTTCATCTCTTTGCACAAAAACAGCCGTCTCCGGGAAGAGACGGGGCGCGTCGTTCCGACTTTGTGCGCACACAAAAAAAAGAAAGGAAAAAAAGAGAGAGAGAAAAAGAGAGAAAGAAAAATGACCCACATTTTGTGAAGAAGACAGCGGGGAGGAAGGGGTTAAGACGGAGAGGGGAGAATGTGAAGCACCTGGCACAATACAACAGCCAGTCCTCTGACAACAGCAGAGGACTGAAGGATGGTACAGGGCGGTCAAATCTGGATGAATCATATCGTCACGGTATGCCTGTTATTCCCTTAGGAAATAGAACTACAATGACATTCTAGATTGCTTCATTCCAAACATTTCACAATTTCAGGCTTATTTGACAAATAAACGCTAAGAAATCTATTTTTTTTGTTGTACAACGCAGTACGTCTAATAGAAACAAGCCTCCGGATCTCTGTAAGAATTCCTTTACTTCACTACAATCCCTCGTCCCCTAACAAAGTCGTCCAGCCATGGTAGACACACAGCCAGTCCACACAGCCAGTCCACACACAGCCAGTGCACACAGCCAGACACCAGGCAGGATTGGCAGTGGGCTTGGCTGGGACCATCCATGTGTCTCCTCACTGTCCATCCAGACTTGGCTCTGAGGCTGCCTTGGCCAGCCAAGCCTCCGTGTCCCCATCCCAGTCCTTATCTCCTCTCTGAGATCAGGTCTTTGTGTTGCTACTGCTGCTAAGGAATGCCAGGTTGGGGGGGGGAGGGGGGGTGTCTGAGCCCCTGCTGGCCTGGCCAAGGTCTGGTCCTCCGTGGCAGGGAGGAGACAGGGAGAAGGGCCGGGGGAGGGTGGAGGATGGTGGGCCCCTCACTGGCAGTCCCCTCACTGGGATAGTTGACTTGGCGTCGGGTAACAGACATCTGTCACTCTGCTGTGACTACTGTGCCCCTGGGACGCAGGCGGAGGCTGATACAGGGTAGATACAAGGGTGTGTGTGTGTGTGTGGGGGGGGAGGGGTGGGGGGTGTTGCGTGTTGTGAATGTGCATACACACACACGTGTACAAACATGCCTGCACACACAGAAAACACGAGAGCAAGCGGACGAGGCTTTGTTGTTAGCCGTTCGCATGATTACCAAACTGTCCTCTTCCCTCAGAACGGAAGCCCCAAAACACCACCCATTTGATTTAACGGGAGACGTTTCCATGGCAACCAGCGCACTGGCACGGCGGCCAGGGCCTGGCCACAGCGTACACCCTGTCCTGAGGAGCAGAGCATTGTGGGAGATCAGATTTCGCCCTCAGGGGCTGCTCAGAGATGTTGCTCCCTCCATCTTTCTCTCCCTCCTCCTGCCATTCACATGCTAATTCATCTCCATCAGTGATTACATTCCCTTTAAACCAACTGACAAGTACAGCTGGAGTCAGGCCCTCACGGACACACACTGCCACAGGGATCGGCCTGCATGTGTGTACTGTAGACAGTCCCAGTTCTGCGGGCATTTGAAATGAAGCGACGCCACATCCGTTTTTGGCTCGATGCTGTCATACTATTGCTACGTGTGTCACAGGTTACCCAACACCATGAGCGCTAATCACGCACGTAAATCAAGAGATCGCATCTGTCGTGCTCAGCCATGTGTATGCATGTGACTCCGCCACCCATACATGCAAACTCCCCACACACAAACACCAGCCTACCTGGTGAATCCCTGACATACATAGAAATTATATACACACACACACAGACACACTCACACACCCTTATTTTCACACAAACCTTACTTTTGTGAGTGCCCACACTCTGATTCAGATTATTTACACACACACACCACACCCCCCACACACACACACACACCCAGCCAAGGTACAGTAGTGCGGAGCAGCATGAAGGATACAAGCTCTGGTAGAGAGTCAGACGGGACTTGACAGCTCGGCTGGCGTTGATGCAGGTGGCCCGTGCCAGGCTGGGCAGCAGCGCTCCCGTCACGATGGCTCCGTTGAACAGAGGACCGAAGAAAGGGACCTGAGAGAGGGAGGACAGAGGAGAGAGAAAGGAAGAGAGGGAGGAACAGAGGAGAGAGAAAGGAAGAGAGGGAGGGAAGAGGAGAGAGAAAGGAAGAGAGGGAGGAAAGAGGAGAGAGAAAGGAAGAGAGGGAGGAAAGAGGAGAGAGAAAGGAAGAGAGGGAGGGAAGAGGAGAGAGGGAGGAAGAGAGGGAGGACAGACGAGAGAGAAAGGAAGAGAGGGAGGAAGAGGAGAGAGAGGAGGAAGAGAGGGAGGACAGAGGAGAGAGAAAGGAAGAGAGGGAGGAAAGAGGAGAGAGAAAGGAAGAGAGGGAGGGAAGAGGAGAGAGGGAGGAAGAGAGGGGAGGACAGACGAGAGAGAAAGGAAGAGAGGGAGGAAAGAGGAGAGAGAAAGGAAGAGAGGGAGGGAAGAGGAGAGAGGGAGGAAGAGAGGGAGGACAGACGAGAGAGAAAGGAAGAGAGGGAGGAAAGAGGAGAGAGAAAGGAAGAGAGGGAGGAAAGAGAAAGGAAGAGAGGAAGGAAAGAGGAGAGAGAAAGGAAGAGAGGGAGGACAGAGGAGAAAGAAAGGAAGAGAGGGAGGACATCAAAGTATTCACTTGGCAAATAAAACGAATGTTAATTTGTGTGTTTTTTTCTTTTTTAAAAGCATCCACATGAGTAATATTGCTGTTGTGGTCTGTTTTCTATCTGCCCGGAGCAAAGCAACAAGGTTAAACGTTCTCAAATAAATCACATCGTACTTAGCATGACAAAAGCACACATCGATGTTAAGGCAACTAAGATCAGAATATTGATTGATACCAAAGAAAAGATCCCCGAACAAACACAATAGGAATCGTCTGCGTCGGAAGGACATCAGTGTGTGTGTGTGTGGGAACACACGTCTGTTCGTGTATATGGGCAGCGCTCCTAAATCACTGTGGCTGAATGATCGTTGACCTGAAATCTGAAGTCAGTGTGCCCTCCGAGACAGTTAGAGAGAGAGAGAGCTCCTGCTGTTTCTCCACAGTCCCACTCATTATTCAAACGCACCCGGCACTCCAATAACCAGGACACAGTAAGTGCTGACAGCAAGCCCATTCAAAACAATTTATACTGAACATAAAAGATAAAGCCTAATTTCTTGGGGTCAGCTCAGGACAATTAACTTTTACAACACCCCTGTAGTAGCTAGTGTGTGATTTGTGTGTGATTTGTGTGTGTGTGTGAATTTGAGAGGTGGTCTAGTGTTTGCTGGATGACGGTTCAGATGCTGTCTGTCTCTGGGCATGCAGGGTGGCAGGCACGGGCCTGGCAGAGGGGTACAGGCACCATCATCTCTATGTTGGCAGAGTCGTGTTGGCAGGTGGGTAAAGAGCCAAGGCTGCCCTGCGTGTCCAAGCATTCTCCTGGCCGACGCTGTGCCACACTTAAGCCCCTGTTTGGCCGACACAACTCCCTGTCCTCCTCTCTCTCTCTCTCTCTATGTCTCTTTCTCTCTCTCTACTATTTCTCGAACTCTCATCACTTTCTCGGCCCTCTTTCTCTTTCATTCCGTCATCCCTCTCCAGTCCCAGTCTCTCTGCCCCACTCCACTCTCCATGTCGTCTCGCTCTATCCTTCCGCTCAATTTCAGTTGATGTCAAGTTGTCTGTTTTGGTTCATACATAGCTCTGCGCCAATTTTACCCAGAGATGTTTTTTTATTTATTTTTTATTTAATCTTATCTAACCTGGAAGTTCCATTGAGATGCTAGATCTATTTTACAGGGGAGACCTGGCCAAGATAACAGCAGCAATAAAATGCCAATGCATCATATGGAATGCAAAAAAAAAGAGTAGCCTACATGATACTAAAAGTGCATGTATACAATACACAGAAGCAGGAGTTTTCAGTGGGGTCTCCAGAGACCGAGGACATGTGAGTAAGTCGGGTCAGTACCTGTGGTTTCTTCATGATCTGGATGAAGTACATGTGGTTCTTCATGGGGTACACCACGATGAGCACGTCTCCGAAGTCCGTGGGCACGATGCCGCGCCGGTAGTCCCGCGTGTGCTCCGACCACACCATGTGCACCTCGTCGTTCCCTAGGTGACGCAGCTGCGGTGACACATCCGGGGTTTAGACTCTTACTGCTGCAGCCGTCACACACAGTGGTGACAGAACAAGACACTGGAGTCGACATGTCATTGATGTCCACCATGGTTAGTAGCTGACATGTGGTTACTGTGCCTAGTAAATCCGGAACGTTCCCTGAATCTGACGACTGAAACAGAGGTGGTACTATGCCCTTCTGATCCTTGGTGTTCTGCCGTACTTTCTATTTGCACTATTTCTATGTAGCTTTGGATAAAAATGTCTGCTAAATGGACGAAAATTCAAATGTTACTTTGTAAATAAATCAAGCCAAACTACTGATTGAGGCCATATGGATGATGAGTCAAATAAACAACACACATTGTTGATCAGTTGATGTGTAGATATTTTCCATCCTGAACAGACCCCTGATAGAAGCATTAGAAACAATCTGGAGAGTGCAGACCTAGTGCCAGTTATCATTCAACTAGAATGGTTGTTAGGACAAAATTACGTTAATATAAAATGTTACTGTGGCCAAGGCTTTAGTATGCATTTATAGTCATCTTATTCCAGAATAATATGAAATATGATTACAAATTCAAGTAACAAACAGTAAAGCACAAAAAATTGGGCATTTTTAAAAGCAATAATTTAAATCCAATTAACCTCCCAGCAAGAAACCAAATTGCCACCAATTTTCATATCCTATTCACAAACACAAATGAAGCTAGGACGAAAAAGACACACAAATGACAGGAAATTGACAGATGCCGGTCTGAAATTGTCAAATTGTTTACAACGGTCTCACTAAGGCCGCGAGACATACACCCTCACACACATGCCCACTCAACACATGACCCTGCTATCCACTCAGATACACATGGACAGAGCTCAGGGCAGACCACTAGCACACACACACACACACACACACACACACACACACACACACCACACACACACACACACCACACACACACACACACACCACACACACACCCACACACCACACACACCCACACACACACACACACACCCACACACACCCACACACACACACACACACACACGTGTTGGAGCTGCCTCTGCCCGTCACTGTGCACCGTGGCAGCCTGGACCGGGCCTTCACTCAGAGAAAGGGAAACATCTGCCAGTGTACTGGAGGCCTAATGAGCCATTAAGAAAACATGCCCTCGCCACCAAAAAATGCAATTAGCACATTTTATTATAAGCCCTTAATTATGGTAATGTTATAATGTTAAACAAATCCACGACAACGCTGATTGTGCTGGAGCTCTCTGGGTTCAGCTCGTCTGTCCAAGGATCAATGGCTCCCCAGCAGGTCAGTCACTCTGACAAATTAAGCAAACATTTGGAATATGCATTTTGGGGTGCCAGGAATGGTGGGAATGCTAATTAAAGTTAGCATGCTGCACTGGGTGCACTGAACCACTGGGCTGGCTGGGTGAATGCTGACGCGCCGCCGTCGTCTTAGTGCACTAAGCTCACTCTCACCAAGGCCCACACAGTGAGTACTGTAGCTATGTGTGGAGTCAGTTGCAGTACGTATCATTGACCTGAGTCAAAGGCTCTTGTCCAATTAGCCCTTTTTGACCCTCAGCAGGCCTATGGGCGTCTCACACATGCACATGTATAGCAGGGGTCTGCACTGCACAAGTCCTCCCTTATAAAAACACCATGCAGCAGGCCAGTAAAGCTTGCCTTGGGGTGGTTTGTGTGTGTGTGTGAGAGAGAGTGTCCGTTGGGGGTCTCTCTCTCTCTATTTCTCTCTCTCTCACACACACACACACTGACATTAAGACCCTACATGGCCTGACCCCCACCCCCAAGGTCGTTGCTATAACCACATTACCACAGCCAGCTGCTGCCGCAGCTTGGGCCAGGCACTGCCCTGAAGCCCACAATTGGATTGGAGGAATTCATGTTTTTTCCTCTCTCCTTTTCTTTTCGGTTTAGCTGGAGGCTTATTTTACCCCCCCCCCACCCCTCCACTCCTTCAACAGACAATCTGCCCCAGTGGAACCCCCCCTCCCTCCCCTCTCCACAGTGTGTCTGTGGTTGTGGAGGCAGGCAAAGGGGCGGGTGGCTGGGAGTTTCATTTTGTAAAGAGACAGAGAAACTTCCTGCCTGGACGCAGATAAAGCCTCTTTTTCATCCCCCTCCTTCCCTCCCTCTTTCCCTCTCCCCCCCCTCCACCGATGCTGCCAAGCTGCCAATTTCTTGTCCGGGCCAGCGGCTAGTGCTGGGACCTGGGGAAGGGAGTGAGGAGAGCAATTACAGGGGTTCCCGGTCAAATGAATCGAAGCAGGCCGGCGGCACACTCCAGTCAAGGCCGGGGCCCGCCCCTTCGACGGTGCACGCCGGCCAGTTAGAATCGAATCTGCTGCCTGGGACTAACTAATTTCCTCGGCTGCTGAGCACAGGTTCAGTATGGGGCCGGATGGAGCAGAGGGTGTTTTTGCAGAGAAGACAGACAGAGAGAGAGAGGGGTGGGTGGGTGTGTGTGGGTGGGTGGGTGTGGGGGTGTATGAGGCTGGGGAGACTGATGAATTTCCTCTCTCGACGGGATGCTGCATGAGAAGATTGGCGGCGCGGGCAGGGGCCTCGCGGCTCATTTCTCCATGCTAACTGTGGCCGGGTAGAGCACAGGGGCCTGGGGCCCCGCTGGAGCAGCACATCGATCGCTCTCGCCGTCCGCCGCGGGAAGCGGATAAAAGGGTCCTGCCGGCATCCGCCCGGCGCCTGCCCTGACGGGGAGGGCTAATGGCTGAATCTGGGCCCTGGTCACAACGCTCGGGGAGGGGGGCGGGATGAGGAGGAGGAGGAGGGGGTAGGAATCATGATTATTACAGCAGCGGCACAGGCCCGCTCCACCCCCTCCTCCCTCACTTGCCTGCTCCGCTCTCCACTTCAGGCCTGTCCAGGGCTGCTAATCAATGGCTGCACCCAGGAGTCACACCGCCTGATGGCAGCTTAGCACAGAGCCCAGGGCTCCGACAACACAACACGCAGGCAGATCAAGGCCATCCAGCCATGTATGCTGTGTACTGGGTCTGTTTGTCTCAACCTTTGTCCCAGGTCCTTTTGATCTGTGCCCTCCTGTCACACGGAGGAACACGAGGGCACACGCACGCACACAAATCCCCGTCCCTTTCACCGACAAATCGATAAAAGCGAGGTCTGTTCAAGCCCTTGGTTCCTTTCGCTAACTGAGGTTGGTGTGTGTGTGTGTGTTTGGGGGAAGGAGGGGGAGGGCGGAGGAGAGGGGGATAGTGGGGGCGGTGTATGGGGCGGGTGTCGGGGCGGGCCGCTACCTTTTTGGTGAGGCAGTCGTCGGAGTTGGAGGGCATGCGCGTGGAGACGTGGAAGATGACCTCCACGTTGGAGGTAGCGTAGTAAGGAGCCGTGTGACCCGTGCTGCCGTTCCTCTGCAGCCCGCCCATGAAGCCACAGTGTGTGGACAGGTCCACCTGAGGGAGGGCGGACACACACACGGCAGCGATGAGATGGGTGTGTGTGTGTGTGTGTGTGTGTGAAGGACCTGAGCTTGAGAAAGTTGGGTTTGTGTGTGTAGCTCGGTAGAAGTCTGTACCTCCCATCCCAGTCCAGACACGAAGTCTTCGTACGGCTGGCTTCCTGCGCTGTTAGACAGGATGGAACACTTGTCCTCCTGACCCTCTCCGATGTAGAACACAGCTATCTTGTGAGTCTCCCTGCTACAGAACATACACAACGGACACGTCACCATCCTGGAACCGCAGAGGCACAACAGCAACAAGTATCTCCAGCATCACCGGGTCCTGGTTCATGTTAACATGCTTTACATTGGTTGAAATTCTGAAGTTTTAAATACAAATAAATAAATACAAATTACTTATAAAATCTAAATATGTAATTCTTCAATAGTGAACCTTTATATTCTAAGCATGGATTTCAGAACAAACAGAGTTTGAATAACTGATAACGTGTTTTAAGACTGGTTTGTATTTACTGTCCCATGTCACAAACAATATAACCAAGAAAGACCCCCCTGTGATTTCCACGTTGCCATGGTAGCAAGTGGCGGATTGGTAAATTGGAGGCATTTTGCGTGCTTTGACACAGGTTGCTACGTGCGACCAAGGTATGTCCGGCTGGGAAAGCAAAGCTCAATCCTGGGGGCATTCTTTAATAAGCCCCGGTCATCAGCAGTGTGGAGTGCCTATTGATCGCACCACGCGTGTGCGTGTTTCCCTGTGTGTGTCCGTGCATGTATGTGTGTGCGTTTGTGTGCATGCGTGTGTGTGTGTGTGTGTGTGTGTGTGTGTGAGTGCTCTAGAGTTGTGATCAGCTGGAGATTGTGTGGATTAGTAAGGAGGGGATGGAGGGAGGGATGGAGGGGAGGGGATGGAGGGAGGGATGGAGGGGGAAGAGAGGCTGACTAGCGCCTTGAGTGGCTCTGAGACTCGTTGCCTTGAGAGTGAGATCTCTGCTAATCTGCAGACCAGTTCATTAGTGAGCTCCAGGGCCCAGTAATGACGGACAATGACAGATGTAATACTGCAGGTTTAGTATACCTACAGGGAGAGAGTTACCTGCTGGGAGACAGCTGTACGGAGGTCCACCAAGACTAGAGAGAAATCACGTCTAGAGTGGAACTACAGCGGGTTAGTGAGGGGTTCATACACAGAAACATACCACTGTCTGGAATCCAGATTCTTCAGTTCTCTCAAGAGCTTGGAGTTCTTCTTAAGGAGATGAAAGCTCTTCCTGAAAGGGTTTATAGGTTAGGATATATATCTACTAAGAAACACACTACAAAAAAAAGGACTCATTTGAAATTGTACAGAAATGTCGTCTTCGCATTCGCAACTGAAAAGGTGGCAAACATGGTACAGGCTCCAAAAGCCTCCCATCTGACCGTGCCTGGAGAGGGTTTCGACCTGCCCATTAGAGGTGTGAGCTTTTAATTTACAGGGCAACTTGACAAGGATGTGGCCCACAATGGTGGACCTGTGTGAAAACAGCTAGGGCTCGCGTTGCCCTGTGGAGAGCAGATTAACAGCCCCAAGATCCCACCAAGCTTTTAACAACCTTTCTTCCACCTTTCCTCTTATTTTCCCCCCTTCTTTTTCTTTCTCTGTCACTCTTTCCTTCTCAGTATCCAACGCTCAGTGGGTTTCTATAGGCAAACCGCAGAAACCTTCAGGGCTTTGTCACCGTCCAAATGTGTTTAGGCCTCAGTCTAGCATAGCGACAATCCATTCTAGTTGGACGGTATTAAACCACGATGCTAAGGGGCTCGTCTGGCTCGTTGTGGCGTACCTGCGGTCCCAGGAGTTCATGCCCAGGTCGTTGAGCAGCAGCCTGCAGAAGTAGAAGGGCGCTTTGGGTTCCTGGTGGGTGGGCTCTCCCTGGCACGCCGCGCGCACGCTCACGTCGGCGTTCCATTTCCTCACCTGCTCCTCCTCCTGACGCGTCTGCCGCAGGACCGCCTCCATGATGGAGGCCTCCTGCTCCAGGTTCATGCCGCAGGGCGAGGGGGCCGGCTGGTTGAGCCTCAGCCTGGGCTGGGGAAGGCATTCGGGGCTGCTTTGACCCAGCTCCTCCAGCAGCTGGTCCAGGACGTCCATCTCTTCGTCCTCGTCGTCGTCGCAGCCCGACTGAGACTGGGTGTCCCAGCCCTGGGAGGAGACGTGGTTGGGGAGCCCCGGGGAGGAGGAGCGCTGCCTGGGTATGGAGCGCTCCTCCTCGCTGGGGTCCTGGGAGGTCCCTGGCGCCGTGGCCTCTAGGGCCCTCGCCCGTGCGGTACAGGACGCCGCCGTCCCACGAGTACTTGCCGGAGATGTCCCGCACGATGACGCGGACCTGGGAAGCGGGGTGCGGGGGCTGCCCGGCCGTGGGGGGCTCCGAGGGGATCTGGAGGTAGGACACCAGGGTGCTGTCGTTGAAGACGAAGAGCTGCAGGTTGGGGCTCTTGAAGACCTCGGAGGAGAGCTCGGAGGACTCCACGTGGGGGTTGTCGTGGTTCTCGCTGACCAGGCTGTGCAGCAGGGCGGGGCCCCCGCTCAGGGGGTGGTGGCCCAGGTGGTTCACCAGGTGTGTCATGATCATCCGCGCCGTCAAGGGGATGAGCTCCATGTTCCGACGTTTCTTCTCTGGAAGGAGAAGATGAGAAAGAGAAGGAGAGATGAAAAGAGGGGAGAGCGGAGGGAGGCAAAGAACACACAAATGACGTATTCGTTATCAGGTCCGGTCAATTAAACCAGTTGTGAAAACCTCATGTTTGTTGAGATTGATAGGCTAAATATGATGAGATAGTGTTAGTGTAAGAGGTCATCCATTTTCAGGCCAGCACACAGCATCGATTTCTCAAATTTCTCCCAAAAATCATGCACACCCAACTTTAAAAACATATATTTTCAAAAACCTTGAGATCCTGTATAGACATGTTCTCCTTTCTCTCGCCTTTTCGCCACAAAGCCACATATCTGATTCAGAAGCGCTAATAGAGCTACTTTTTTCATTTCCTCACAATGGTTTAGCTACAGTAACACACCTCTAAGTAGGTAGCATCTAATCATCAGGACACAACTTTGAAAAGGGCCTCATTGAATCGTTTACAATGGGCCAGAGAAGAGAATGACAGAGTGCTAATGAGACCCACCATCTTTAGCGGCACCGTGAATAGCCGGCTACTTACTGAACCGGATTTGATGTAAATGCCCAGGTTGGGCTTGTGAGGTGAAAGGGATGCGGTGCTTTAGTCCGACACAGAGAAAAACAAGAAGACGAGCGTCGGCATTGTGACACTGCTATCAATACCATCATCCCTTCATCAAAGTGGAGAAAGCTCTTTGGGAAGCAGGGCCAAGCTGCATTAGAGATACACGGCTCTTTGATGTGACTTAATCAATATGAGTTGGAGGGGACGAAGGGGGGGGCGGGGGGGGGGATGCATATAGCCTTAGCGAGCTAGCGCTTCTCAGTTGGTCTTTTGATGGCGTTTCATTCTTTCCCATTTTGAGACTTTCATTTGTACAGCTGAACTCCAAATGGAGCAGGGTGGATGTTTCCGGAAGAGAAGCTCCGCATTGTTTCAGAGGGTAGATGTGCACTCTCAGTTTTGGGGGCTAAAAGGACTTCTGAAAAGTCGAGGACACGCCGCTGGAAAAGAGGGCGAATTACATTACCTAATGGCATTGCATGGTCACTACCCGCTACCTCCCATCTTTCAAAATACATCCCATAATGGGTGCTCTCTCTGTGGCTCGGCACTAATGTGCAGATTCCATTTTGCCGTGCTGGTTTGATTCTTTTTTTCAGACTTTTAATAAGATATTGACATTTAATGGAGTACTTCCAAAGGGTGGCTACGCTCAGGTTACGTGTGCCTGGAACCTGCTTCTGGTAAACTCCTCTACATGCTGGGGTGCAGTACAGGAACACTGTGCTACTCTGAGAGGGATGGCCTGGTCAAAAGAGAGTGTGAACGCATGAACAAACTACACTTATCTACAGTAGGTGAATTCATGTTGGCTGAAAAGGTCATATTAACCATTCACAAGCATTTCTTGGTCCTCCACACAAAAGCATGCGTACACACACCCACACACACAAAGAAATAGAGATACACAGGGAGAGAGACACACACACACACACACACACACAAACAGAAAGAGAGATACACAGGGAGAGACACACACACACACACACACACAGCAACACCAACACCTCTCTGTCACACACAGACTACAGCCTTGTTTATCTGTCACCCCAGGGCAATCTCCCACACAGCGGGTAGTAAACACACAAATCTGCTCATTCCGCCTCCTGACCTCCGTCTGGGGCTGGGGACAAGCCGAGGACTCACTTACCCTCCGCCACGGTGAGCAGGTTCCCAAAGTCAGCGGCGTTGGGGTGGGAGGGCGGGGTCTCGGAGCTCCTGACCTGACCCAGCTGCAGGAAGGGGTCGTAGTCGGTGGAGAGGTCGGACAGGCTGAGGAGGTAGTGGCTCTGCTGGGTGTGCAGGTTGGAGCCCGACACGCAGCAGTGCAGCACCTGCAGGGGGGGGACACAGGGACACACGGCTGGGTGAGCGCTCACACAGCTCACAGCACCTCGCGTTGACGTCGGACGCGTCGGTCGCACGCCGCTCATGGTAAGCATGTGCAGGATTGGTTGGGGGGGAACGGACGTTGGAACGATTGAACCGTTGAGGCCCGCTGCTGAATCAAAACGACGGCGTTGTGGCTTGTCTAGTCGCTCAACATCAGCCACAATCATACAGTCCAGTCACATCTCCACTACAAACCAGAAAACACAAGAGCCTCCACCAATCACAGGCCTCCACCCAAATGGCCTCTTCTCAGAAGGTGTAGCACGCCATCCTCTCTGACGCGGCGGCGGCCCCCCGTGTGTGTGTGTGCGGTGGGGCTGGTGCTCCTGAGAGCCCGGAGCATAAGGAGGAGGGCTGGATGGTATATTTACCGTGGTAAGCCAGCCGAGCGAGTAGAGGCTCTTTATTACCGCTAATCCAGTTCTCCTGCGATGTGCCAGTGTATCGATCTGCATAACAGATGGCGAGCCATCCGTTGGCAGAAGCAGATAAGGCGGCGCGCTGGGCCGCTTCATTACCGACATTGGACAGGTTTGCTTTGTTTGATTTAATTAAGGCTTGATCCCTTTGCCGCTGTGCGCAACAACACACACACACACACACACACACGCAAGTGGATACAAGACACACACCTGTATAGTGTACTGTATAGGGGACAGGTTTAAGATGCTGTCTAAACATGTCTGTGGGGGACTTTCTCTGGGATTGAGGCCATGGCCGAGGCTAATCCCATTCAACACACATACAGTCGTATGCAAAAGTTTGGGCACCCCTGATAATCTCCATTACTTTCATCTATAAAATGTTGGGCGTTTGGATGAGGAACGTCTTTGTCATATATATACACATACGTCATGGACAGTGATATTTTAGCCGTGAAATAAGGTTTATTTGATAAACAGAAAATATGCCATACGCATCATAAGAGAATTAGACACTTGCATAAATTTGGGCACCCCAACAGAAAAATCACATTAATATTTAGTAGAGCCTCCTTTTGCAAAAATAACAGCTTCTAGACGCTTTTTATATCCTCTGATGAGTGTCTGGATTCTGGATTGAGGTAATTTGGACCATTCTTCCTTACAATACATCTCCAGTTGAGTAAGGTTTGATGGGTGCCTAGCGTGGACAGCCCGCTTCAAGTCACCCCATAGATTTTCAATTATATTCAAGTCTGGGGACTGGGATGGCCATTCCAAAACATTGTAGTTGTTCCTCTGCATAAATGCCTTCGTGGATTTGGAGCAATGTTTCGGGTCGTTGTCCTGCTGGAACACCCAACTGCGCCGTAACTTCAGCTTTGTTACAGATTCTTGAACATTATTGTCCAGAATTTGCTGGTACTGAGTTGAATCCATACGACCTTCAACTTTAACTAGATTCCCAGTTCCTGCACTAGCCACACAGCCCCACAGCATGACGGACCCCCCACCAAATTTTACTGTGGGCAGCAAGTGTTTTTCTAGGAATGCTGTGTTCTTTTGCCTCCATGCGTAACGCCTCTTGTTGTGACCGAATAACTCCATCTTTGTCTCATCAGTCCACAGTACTTTGTTCCAAAATGAGCCTGGCTTGTTCAAATGTAGTTTGGCAAACCTCAAGCGAGCCTTTTTGTGGCGCGTGTGCAGAAAAGGCTTCTTCCGCATCACTCTCCCATACAGCTGTTCTCTGTGCAATGTGCGCTGAATGGTCGAGCAATGCACAGTGACACCATCTGCAGCAAGATGACCTTGCAGCTCTTTGGAGGTGATCTGAGGGTTGTCCTTGACCATTCTGACCATTCTTCGCCTTTGCCTCTTTGTTATTTTTCCTGGCCTGCCACTTCTGGCCTTAACAAGAACTGTGCCTGTTGCCTTCCATTTCCTAATGACATTCCTCACAGTGGAAACTGATAGCTGAAACCTCCGGGATAACTTTTTGTAGCCTTCCCCTAAACCATACTGCTGAACAATCTTTGTTTTTAGATCATTTGATAGCTGTTTTGATGCCCCCATTTTGCCACTGTTCAGAGGAGAATCAAAGAGAAGCAAAACTTGCAATTGGCTAACTTAAATACCCTTTCTAATGATTGAATGCACCTTTTTATGTAATTGAAGGCTTAACGAGTTAATCAGACTAACTATGTGTTGCAGTTAATCAGCATTTAGTAGGCAGAGGTATTCAAATCAAATAAATGATAAGGGTGCCCAAACTTTTGCACAGCCTTTTTTTCACATTTGATTTAATTTCACACAACTAAATACTGCTACACCAAATATCTTTGTCTGGAAAACACCCCAGCACTCAGTGTTAACTAGAAAAGTAATATTACAATATTATATTGATCTTTTTTGGTGAAGACAGGAAATTATCATGCAGCCTCAGAGGGGTGCCTAAACTTTTGCATACGACTGTACATTCACACACTTGAATTCACACACTCTCATTCTCTCACCCACCCACAAACACACACACACACACACACAAACCTCTCACTCACACACTCGTCTGGGGCAGCGCAGGGAGGCAGGTCCTGTCATCTGTAACAGTATTGGGTGGGGCAATGTACAAGCAGACAGTATGTGGATTATGATGCCTCCCAGTCCTGTGGGATGGGGGGGGTGGGAGGGATTAGAGCTGATGGTGAAAAGACCAAAACCAAACAGCTGCCACAGTAAGGCCCCAGAGCACCTCCTCTGTGGAGGGCGGGGAGAAGGGAGGAAGAGCTGCTGGCTGCCTGACGACTAAGTGGCTGTACTTCACATAGCAACAGTTTCAGGAGAACAACACACGGGAATCTAGCGTGGTTGGCTGTGCCCACACACACACACACATGTATGTAGACACACACACGTATACATCATGTACAGTACGCACTGACACGGTTCAAAACAAAAGCTAATGGAAGCAGAGAGAGACATATGCAAGAATGAGAGCCATATGCACGTGCACACACACACACGCACACGCACACACGCACACACACACACAGTGGTGCAGCTGCCGAGGCAGGCGGAGAGAGAGCAGATGGAGAAGCCCTGAGTGGAGCTCCAGTTGAATCCTGCTTTTTACAGCACACCCAACTCATGCTGGTGGTCACCACACACAGCACAGCACACACAGCACAGCACACACGGCACAGCACACGGAAAAGTTCAAGACCGGAGTGGAGCAGCCATCTTTATTCATGAGCATGTGAATGGATCATGCTAATCTGCTCAGGAAGGAATTGATGGGGAACACATCCCAACTCCAAAGTAGACAAAGAATAAAGTGTTTCATTCCAAAATATAACATCTTTTCATAAAAGGTTGTTTCTTTTTAGGCATATTGTAAAGTACGTGAAAGGCTGATGACAGCCAAAACCAACATATACGTTCATTTGTGAAAGTAAAATACAAATAATTATAATTAGGAGAAGCAGAGACCTTTCTAAACAAATCTAAATGGGTTATTATGTATTATGAATATTCACCCATGAGAAACAAGGCCACGTTCTATGTGCATAGCTGAGCAGACACAATGTTTTTTTCTCTCCCATTTCCTGCATTAGCAGCTGCTGCCTCTCTCATATTAAGACATATTCAATTCAGATATCTCAGAGCCTTTACGGCCGAGCGCAGTGAGTGGACAAAGGCTCCGTTTGAATAATTTGACCATTTCTTATCAGAGGAGACATCCTTACAAAGGTCGTCCGTTGACCGCAGCTGGCCCAGACGCCAATGAATAACACTTCATTTGTTTGTCCCTGACGCTCTACATTTGATCATAAAAAAGGGGTTGAAACCTAACTAATGGCACTAAATGGAATTTGAAATGAATATTTTAGGGAACTGTTCAAAGTCCAAAGCAGTCTAATATCTATGCATGTTTGGAGGGCACCGGCAACAATAGCCATGATACGAATCGCTACGTTTCCAAGACAGCCTTCTGCACGTAGCCTAGCCACACCGCCGATGCTAAATAGCATATTCACGGGGAGCGTGTTTCAGAGGTGAGACCAATTCAAGTGACAACCTTTTTAGCCTCCGAGGGGTCAGGCCCGTCCGAGGGGCGTGTCTGTCCTGTGAATACCCACCCGGTAGATGTAATCCAGCAGAGGGGCCTTGTTGGACGTGGGGTCATCCAGGACAGGCATGGTTATGGGCTCCAGTAGCAGACTGAGAGGAACAGCCATGCACCAGTCCAGCAGACAGAGCAGGAGAGACACCATCAGCTAATGGAAGAAGGGAGGGAGAGAGAGAGAGAGATACAGGGTGAGAGACACAGAGTGATAAGGAGAAAGACAGACCCTTCCATTAGCCCGACCTTTGATTTTGATTGAACTAGGACTCTAGCACAATAAATATCCAAACTGTGGAGGTTATCACAGATTGGCTGAGGAGAGGATAACACAGCCATAAATGGGCTTCGGTGCAAAAATTCCGGTGTAAATGGACCGCATGTCTGACAAAGAGTTCCTTCAGATCCTCACATTCATTTCATGTTCCTTCAATATTCCTCCATACCTTTTTGTCTGCCTCCACTGTCGAGTGCTCTGCGCTCGGCAACAGAAAAGCTATTGTGGCAACAAAGATCTTTGTCGGCCAAAAAGTAGGGGAGACAGAGAGAGAGGGATGGGAGAGATAGTTTAATGACACAAAGAAACCCTCAAGGGGACAGTGGCTGTGACAAAGGACATGTGTTACAGTAGAAGTGTAGTTGTGGCGTGTGTGTGTGTGTGAGTGTGTGTATGTGTGTGTGTGTGTGTGTGTGTAGTCTCCTACCTCAATGATCTTTTTGGGGAGGGAGCGTTCCAGTCTCTGTAGGTGCTCCCAGTGAGAGATGAGGAGCTGGAACAGGTCACATGCTACCTGGGCAACTGCCTTGTTCCCAAACTAAAAACATACACACACACACACACACACACACACACACACACACAGGGAAACAAATGATATGACAGCAACTACAGCGTCCAGGTCAGAGCTGGGGCTTGAAGAGGTCTATCCCCCCGGCTGCTGCTTGGGGGCAAATGAAGTTCCACATCCAGTTCTTTCAAACTAGAGCCCATGACAGGCAATACATTACAGCCATAGAGCTTCTCATTGTGCTGCTAGAAATCGTAAATTGTTTTTTTCCCTGTGCTTGCTGGGAATGAGTTGTACGAGCTGGAAGAACACTGCTGCCACAAATAGAAAAAATAGAAAATAATGCGTTTTTAAAAATATATTGGCTGTGTTGAAGTGGTTCAAAACTCATTCTTTCCAAAACCAGCTTGTTTGTATGTAGCAGAAAGAATGGCATTGGGGGGCTGAACGAGCTGGAGTTGCTGACAATATTCTTTCAGCGCTGGTTTTCATTTTTTAGCGATTTGGAATTCAGAGCACAGAAATGGACATTTCCCATTTTCTTCCGACTGAATGCCTCTCAACATGTAACAAGGGCAGACAATGTAGGGAGTGCAGACATGGACCAACACAAAAAGGGCCCCTGAGAGTTCAGCACCTGCTTTTCGAAAAAGGACCGTGTGCCGCATTCTACTCCCCTGCCCCCTAACCCAATACCCCCCCACCCCCCTCCCCCAACGCCCCTCCGTACCCTCTATTTTGGGCTGGACGAGCCTGTGTGTCAAGTTGTGGGGGGGGGGAGTGATTACCGCTCCATTAGAGAGAGGGTGGGGGGAGGCGGGGGGGGTCGCAGGAAGCTGGGAGATGTGCCTGCTTAAATTGGGCCCGCGACGAAACCTAAGAGAGCGAGTGGGGCCTGGAAATTACCCCAACAGCCCAAAGCACCCCATTCCCGGCCCCCCCCCCAAAAAACGTCCAAATACCGCCTCTCTGCATCTCTACACTCACCAGGGGGAAGAGAGAGGCAGAGGGTTATTTGAAAATATACCACTTTTTGGAGTTGCACGGCAAGGCACGTTATCACACACACACACGCTCACAGGTACACACATACGCGCTCACACACACAGTGTTGTGCTCGCGCTACCACTCTCACCAAATTGCTCTACAGTCAGGTTTTTATGTAATCTACTATCATTTCCAGGATCTAAAAGCCGTGCAGCACACAGCACACAGTTTGTTGGTAAAACAAGAAGGGCCGTAGGAAAGACCCAACTGATTTACGGCGAAAGTGGCTCCCAGGTCCACCGCAGTCATGTAGAATGGATGCACAGGTATGGATGGAGAGCTGAATGGAGAACTGGGCCCAGGGGAGCGTGTCCCCGTGTCCCCCCGTGTCCCCCTCACCTTTAGTGTCACTCCCAGAACATTGATGGCGTCCTTCACCTGGTGGTGGATGTTCTTCTGGGTGAGCTCCTCACACACCCACAAGCCCAGGCTGCACACGGCCACACACCTGGGAGTGGACACGGCACGCTGGACATTTATTACTAACAACTTGATCCATAAAAACTATTTGATAAAAAATATAAAATTCATTCAAAAAAAGGAACTGTTTTTTTTCAAGCCACGTAACATCCCCATGCAATGCAGGCTATCAAACCCTCTATAACATTCTGTTCTCCACCCCCCTGGACCCTGCGTACCTGGCCCCCTCACAGTGCTCATTCCTGGCCGTCTTCAGCAGGATGTTGACCAGGTAGTCCTGGAGGTCACAGCACAGCCAGACAGTCACACAGAGAACCACAGCATCACCTCACACAGCATCGCATCCTAACCCCAACACATCCACCCCCACCAGGGAGGCCCTGTCTCGGGGACGTGGTGTCCGTGTGAGCAGGTGTGAGGTACCTTGATGTCCTCGTTGCCCACGACGATGTCCTGGGTGCCGGGGACCGTCTGCAGCAGAGGGATCTGACGGTACAGGTTGGGGAAACACACCAAGGACCCCAGCACTGCCTGGGCCTCCACCCTGGGGGTCTGGGCCTGGGACACACACACACAAACAGCAGGGTTCACGCAGACAGGCACACGTACACACCCATAAAACATACACGCACAGCACACCATACATACACACATTATTATAGCACTCAGTTAAGTGGAGTGAATCATTCCCCTTCCAGGGAAACTGGATGGAACTTGATTGAGCCTCATCATGCCATGTCCATATTACGCTCGTGTGTGCGTCCATAGGTGGGCACACTGTGTTTCTGTTTCTAGTGTGTGTACCTCGGAGGACTCGGAGCTGAGGATGCCTGAGTGTGTGTGAGTGTGTGTGTGTACCCCGGAGGACTAGGAGCTGAGGATGCCTGAGTGTGTGTGAGTGTGTGTGTGTACCCCGGAGGACTAGGAGCTGAGGATGCCTGAGTGTGTGTGTGTGTGTGTACCCCGGAGGACTAGGAGCTGAGGATGCCTGAGTGTGTGTGTGTGTGTGTGTGTACCTCGGAGGACTCGGAGCTGAGGATGCCTGAGTGTGTGTGAGTGTGTGTGTGTACCTCGGAGCACTGGGAGCTGAGGATGCCTGTGTGTGTGTGTGTGTGTGTGTACCTCGGAGGACTCGGAGCGGAGGATGCGTGAGTGTGTGTGTGTGTACCTCGGAGCACTGGGAGCTGAGGATGCCTGAGTGTGTGTGTGTGTACCTCGGAGGACTCGGAGCTGAGGATGCGTGCGGCGGCGGTGATGAAGTCTCCCACCAGCATGGTGAAGCCTGGCAGCCCCAGGAAGAAGAAGCGAGGGGAGCAGGAGCGGATCACCGTGTTCAGCACATCCTGCACACACACACATACACACACACACACACACACACTTGTAAAATCGTTCTACTTTTCAGTTGCACACGCACGTCACCCTCCTAAGTTTCAATCCGCCTTGTTTAATATAGGTTTCAAAAACGGCTCCACAATCATCTTAAATAAAAAAAAAGCTAAGGAAATCATCAACTCCACACTATCAAACAACAGTAGAAGTAGTCCACACCGTAATGCTGTCACATAGTCAGCTCTACCGTTAAAGAAAGGCTCAAGGGAGAAACGGGCAAAGATAAAAGGCTTTTTTTGGAGGTTGGGTAGAAGCATGGTAATGTGAAAGCTCTTTCTCGACAGGTGAACTATTGTAGCTCCACTCACTGGAGATGGACCGCTGAGTGCCCTCCTCTCTCTCCCAAGACAAAGTATCGCACAAGGTGGAAACGCAGGGAGAGAGAGAGAGAAAGAGGTAGCAGATGGGTTGTCCGCAGAGCAAGGGAGGATAGGGGGGTGGGTTCCGGAACAAAAGACTTCAAGTTTCCTCCGTGCACGCACACACACACACCACACACACACACACACACACACACGCACACGCACACGCACACGCACACGCACACACACACACACACGCACACACACACACACACGCACACACACACACACACACACACACACACACACGCACACACACACACACACGCACACACACACACACACACCACACACACACGCACACACACACGCACACACACGCACACACACACACACGCACACACGCACACACCTGTAATTAAAGCCAGGGTGCAGGTATTGTTCAGGTAGGCTCAGCCCAGTGGCAGATGGGTGTTCTCTCTGTGTTGACATATGTGCTATTGCAGAGGGATTTGCACAAACACGGGCTCCTACTGCAGCTTTGTGGAGAGACTCCAAACTCCCAGGCAGCTCCTGCATGCCTCTATCAATACACTCACAAGTCCAAGAGCTCATCTACATGTTGAAAGCATGTGTGTGTGTGTGTTGTTGGTTTGTGTGTTCAGACAAGCACTGCTGCAAACACGTCCTTCGTTGGTCATAAAGAGCGGATGCCCCCAATGCCAGGGCTTCCCTCAAGTGCCAACATGGGATCCCAATGTCTGTCTTTTGTCTTAGACGTATTTGTGTGTGTGTGTGTGTGTGTGTCTACAATGTCAAAGCCCCGTCTAGAAACACCTGCCTTTGCGGGTGGCTGTAAAAGCAGGCAAATCAGGACGCTCAAACACTGGCCTTGGTATCTCCAAGCGCCTGGAGCAGAGTGCACTTGGTAAATACACACACACACGCACACACACACACACACACACACACACACGCACCCCTCCACCCTCAGTCTACCCCCCTCCCTACCTGCAACATTAATCACCTCAAATGAAGCTTTGGTAAACACTGGAGTGCAGGGGAACAAAGGAGGGATAAAACAAACAGGCAGAGCAATAAGGAAGAAGTCTTAAAACACACACTCTGTAACTCGAGTCCCCGAAAATTGCTTGTGAGAGTGGTGGGCCCGCCGGCCCATTTTACCCTCATTTTGTGGGTAATTGACCTCTGGGGCGTAATGCGCCGAGCAGTCGGAGGTAATTAGCTAGCGACAAACTCACGCTTGATTGCCTGAAATGAGCGTTTTAGAGGAAGCGCCGAGTGTACAAAGTGTTGCTATTGTGTGCATAAGTAGGGAGAACCTGCTTCCAATGGATGCGTGTGTCTGCGAGTGTGTACATGGGTGTGTGGGTGAGTGTGAAAGTGAGCGTGTAATTGGCTGCGTAGGTGAGTGTGTAGGTGAGTGTGTAGGTGAGTGTGTAGGTGAGTGTGTAGGTGAGTGTGTAGGCGAGTGTGTAAGTGAGTGTGTAATTGAGTGTGACAGTGGAAGTGTCTGTGAGTGTGTAGGTGAGTGTGTAAGTGAGTGTGTAAGTGAGTGTGACAGTGGAAGTGTCTGAGTGTGTCAGCGGGGGTGGAGGAGGGTCTGGTACACGCAGATGGGAACAGACATCAGCAGGTCGTTTTCTGCCGGCAGTGGGAAAGTTCCAGTTGAACAGAAAATGCCATTAAGAGACATCTGGGTCAGGAGATCAACGTCCAATCAGGCGCTATCAGTTGGGGTCATTAAGGAAGTTGGAGTCGTTGACGACATTGGAATTTCCCCCCAATGCTTCTCAGTACAGTCTGCTACAAAGCCTTCCAACACAGTCCATGTCTTCCACTGCAGCAGTGCTCAGAGTCCTGTCCCCGCCCCCAGGTCGCGTCATGGTAACGGGCTGGGGGACTTCCCAGTGAGGGCCAGGCCTGCTGAGAGATGTGGCCCACCTGTATGACTATGTGGCAAGGTGTTTAATCATCCACCAGGACGCCGGCTCGTGGAGCCACATGAGGAATCATCAACCGTCAGACTTCCCCCATCGGCCCCACTCTGCAGGCATCGGTTGGGGGTGTGTGTGTGTGTGTGGGGGGGGGCGGGGGATTTGTGTGAGTGTTTTCTTTCTTCTTTCCGCTGATAAGATGGGGTTGGGGGTAGACAGGAGTGAGAGAGAGAGGAGAGAGAGAGAGAGAGGGAGAGAGAGGGAAGGAGAACGAAAGAGAGAGGCAGAAAGGAGGTGTGTTTGTGTGATGTGTGTGTGTGAGGGGGGAGGGAGGGAGGGAGAGACTGGCGCAGAACAGTCCGGCTGGCTCATGCCCATCCAAGTGATGCAGGCTTTCTCTTTTGTCTAAACCGAGAGCCCTTCCAGACACGTCGTCTCACATGGGCGAGCGGCGCACTGTCGCTCACACTCCCTCGTCCTTGCCCTCTGGTGCTTCCTCAAGGTGAACGCTACAAAGATGTCTCAAGTGAGCCACTTCAAAACCAAAAAAGAAGCGATCACGCAGACGCAAACCCACATGGCGTCGCAGAGCCCATCACTGGTCTGATGTGTGTGACTGTGACACCATCGGTGTGATTAGATAGATTACTGCTATTGTCCTGAGGTCATGCCTCTCCAGGCTCAACACACTGAGCCGGCCAGGCCGGACAATAGCCCTGACCTTAGCTGTTGCCAGGGAGAGGAGAAACAGACCAGCCCCTCGCCCCGCACAGCCTGCTGGGAAGAGACCAGGCGCGGAGGGAGACGGCCAAGCAGAGAGAGGGAGAAGCGGGGTGGCAGACCATAATCATCTCTGGACCAGGCAGGAAATAAGCCATGTTGATTTCCAAGTCCAAATATTGGCTGTGAAGTCTGGGATGATGAAGAGTGAGCGCTTAACAGGCGTGAGTGCTTAACAGGCGCGTTCAGCACAGAGAGCCCCACAGAGGAAGGGCTTCCACGGCACCCCAACACAGCGCTGGGAAAGGAGGCAGGCTTCATCAGCGGAGAAGCACGCCAGGAGGAAACCAGATGAACAGGCGGACATAGTAAGACAGTAGTAAGGAGGAGAGAGAGAGAGAGGAAGAGAGAGAAGAGAGAGAGGAAGAGAGGATCGAGAGAGAAAGAGAGAGGAAGGCAAAAGATGAGAGGGATTTTTGGGGGGTCTGGATATTGTGGCTGCCTGGCGGGAGAGGACACAGAACACGAGGGAGGGTGTCGAGCAGAGAGAGGAAGGAGAGGGGGGAGGCAGGAGGGTGGAGTGGGAGTAAGAGCCACTTTCTTATGTTAAGCAGGCGTGCGGCTGTCCCTCTATTGTGTGGCGTGAGGACTCTTTCTCCGGCCAATTAGAGCACGCTCCAGTGAGCTGTCCTGGCCAGCCCGGCTCCCTGGCTTCTACTGAGACACAACAAAGGCTGCTGCTCCCTCTGAGGCCCACTCCATTTCTCTACACTCTCTTCCAGACGCACGCACGCACTCTCTCTCACACTCACACACACATGCTCGCACGCACGCTTGTGCTCTCATACACACACACCCCCTCGCACAACCACACACACACACACAACCACACCCACAGGTATGCATGTGCTCGGGCACACACACGCACGTCCACTCACCCCACGGTTCGGGTCGGCGCTGCCGTGCGCGTCAGTCTAAGGGAGCGCGGCAGACGTGAGTCCTTCATTAATCACGTAGACACAGCGGGGGGCTCCGACATTATTTAACGACACGGAAAACATTCTAATAAGCTTGTCGTCGTGCCAAAGGCCTGATAGAAAGAAGCCTGGGCTGAGGAGAGACACACACACCCAAACACACACACTCTCACACGTCCAAAACAAAGACATGTAATCACAGTCCACTCTTCCATCTCCCTTCCTTCTCTTTCTTCTCCCCCTGACTGCCCCTCTCTCCCTCCATCTCCCCCTGACACCCTCAATCTCTCTCTCTCCCCCCGACTCCCCCCTCTCTTCCCCTCTATCTCCCCTCTCTACCCCTCTCTCTCTCCCCCCGACTCCCCCCTCTCTTCCCCTCCATCTCCCCTCTCTACCCCTCTCTCTCTCCCCCCGACTCCCCCCTCTCTTCCCCTCTATCTCCCCTCTCTACCCCTCTCTCTCTCCCCCCGACTCCCCCTCTCCCCCCATCCTCTACCTCTGACTGCATCACTCTCCCCCTCTTTGTTTTGGGGGGGCTCCAGCACTGAGGCTGGTGCTGGTGCTGGTGGAGCGGGGCCAGGAGGAGGGAGGAGCCAGGGTGTGGCCGAGCCCACAGGAGGAGGGGCTAGATGCCATCACCATCACCATCACCATCCTGCCATCACCATCGTTTGGCCGGAAGACCGGGTCCCTACACCACCATCAGTAACCATAACCACTAACCAGTAACCACAGGCCGATGGAGAACCAAGGTGTGGTGAACCTAGACGACCCTGACAACCTTAACCATGGGCCTCGTCCACCCTTATGCACGGGACTCACACTGACGTTAACCAGACCACACCTTGCCTGACAAACTTAGGCTATGAGTATACCAGTAGACATGAAGAAGCAAGCAGCTTCACATCAGGTTTTAATCAGACATCTTACAATACAACACAATAACAGAGAGGGGCAGAGTGTACTGGCGTACCCCAGCTCATCATCACACTCATCAACTCCAGCGAGCGATGGGACGGAAAAGCTCCTAGCTCTTTGAATTCAGCGCCATCTAGTGGAAGGGGACCGCCACGAGCCGCCACGTATAGAGTTGTGAGTCCGAGCAGAGCCCTGCAGCGTGCGTGTGTGAGGTTGTGGCGCCCCCTGGTGGCCTCACCTGATCCTCGCTGACGAAGCCCTTGTGCATGACGTGGTAGAGGTGCACCAGGAAGTCGCTGTTGGGAAGCACGTCCTGATGCTTGGTCATCATCTCACAGATCAGCTTGTAGGCCTGAAGCTTCCCCAGCTTGTACTCCGCCGGCAGCATGGTGGCCTGAGTGTGTGTGTGTGTGCGTGTGGGTGTGTGTGTGTGGACGGTGGGGGGGAAGGGTGGGAGGACAGTATAGTAGAATGAGTCCATACCAGAAACAATATGACAAAATAATGACATGTTTGTTGGGTCCTTCTTATTCTCACAAGGCATTCTCACCTCCACATTGGTTTGGACAGACAGTGTTAGACTAGCAGGTGTCAGTGCATGTTCAGTGGACTCACCCTGAAGAGCCAGGAGGCCAGCATGCGGAGAGGAGGGGTGAAGATGGGCCGGGGGGGGGCGACGACTGGTTATCCAGACTGATGCCCAGGTTGTCCCTGATCTGTATCACACACACAGAGGTTATAATTAGAGTCTGTCTGGATATGTGCTTTGTATGGAATGCGTGTTTGTGGGTGAATGTCTGTGTGTGTGTGTGTGTGTGTGTGTGTGCTACCTTGGCCAGCTTATGCCAGAGCTCGTAGAGGTAGCCGAACACCTTGGCGTGGATGCGGGGGCAGCGGATGCTGTTGACGTCCCCGAGGATCCCCAGGATCCTCCGCCACAGCACGAACGCAGAGTCGGCATGCCAACCCGTCAGGCTGCCCCCGGCGATGATGCTGATGTCATCAGCCAGGCACTCGCTGCTGTCTGCAAAGCCCGTGGAAAGAAGGAAGGGAAGGAGAGAGAGACGGAGGGAGGGAGGGGGAGACAGAGAGAGAGAAAAGAGAGATGCAATATGTTGTAGCATGGTCATAGTACTGCATAGGAGCAGATTAAGACACTTGTATATATACTATAATAACACAAAGTTCATCCAGACGTTCTTTTGGAATAATGTGAACCGTTATCTTCAGATTGCTACAATCTACTGTCTCCCCATCAAAGCAATGACAACTAACCCAGAGTGTGTGTGTGTGTGAGGGGCAGAAACACCAACACAACTACAACACACAAGAGGTGGCAGGGGTGTGGGGAGGAGTGTGTGAGGAGTTTGGAAAAGAGAGTGACACTGAGAACGGAACGGGCGTGTGTGTGTGGAAGGGGATCGGGAACACTGACGACGCATGGGGATGTGACAGGTGTGTGTGTGTGTGAGAGAGAGTGTGTGTGTGTGTGTGTGAGTGGACAGGAGGAGTGCTATACCCAGGTCTTCTGGCATGCGCAACACAGAGCTGTGCATGGTGTCGTCCAGCAGCTGGTGGCAGTCCTGGCTGGGGCACTCTGGGTGCACCAGCAGGGCTGGCGAGGCTGGGGGGGTGCTGGGGGGTAGTGGTAGTGATGGTGGTGGTGGTGGTGGTGGGGGTATGCAGAGTGGGGAGGGAGGACACATTCAGGATCTACAACAGCAAGGGGGGAGGCGGGGAGGGGAAGACAGTCAGGCTTGAGGGAGCACAGGGGCACAAGGTGGAGGGTGGAGGGCTCAGAGGGAGGTGGTGGGGACGGCTCCCCGCAAGCTCACGGTGAACTGATGTATCGCACACAGAAATACTGCACAGGAATGACACAAACACTACAGGCTCACAATGAACTTGTGTATTATACACACACACACACATTACACAAACACCACACAAACACACAAACAACACAGAAACACGACACAAGCTGGGGACTGGGTTCTGTAGAGATCTTTCCAAGTTTTTATAAATGTTTACACCTTACACTTCACCTGGCCTTGCTGAGTGTGTCACACACCTTCTGTGTGAAGCTGAGTGTGTCACACACCTTCCTAACATGAGGCCCATCTCCCCAGCAGCCAGGAGGTAACCTGTGCCCCGGGCTGGGACAGGAGGTGACAGAGCCAGGAGGTCACCTGTGCCCTGGGCTGGGACAGGAGGTGACAGAGCCAGGAGGTCACCTGTGCCCCGGGCTGGGACAGAGCCAGGAGGTCACCTGTGCCCCGGGCTGTGACAGAGCCAGGAGGTCACCTGTGCCCCGGGCTGGGACAGGAGGTGACAGAGCCAGGAGGTCACCTGTGCCCCGGGCTGGGACAGGAGGTGACAGAGCCAGGAGGTAACCTGTGCCCCGGGCTGGGAGAGGAGGTGACAGAGCCAGGAGGTCACCTGTGCCCTGGGCTGGGACAGGAGGTGACAGAGCTCTGTCTAAGGGGAGGGAAAGGAGATACTGCGTCCCGGATCAGGTTTCCATTACATACAAGGCCCAGGCTAATCCCTGGAAAGGTCAGCGGTTGCTAAGGCTGGAGTCTGCGACATGAGGACACACACGGGTCAGCTGGACTCTGTAAACTCCTAGTGCTGCTGGGAGCGATCCCACTGATATGGTCGACACAGGACTGATTACATCTGCATTTCGATTCCCCACCTACGTTGACTGAATGGAAATGAACCCCTTTCCTCTCGCACAACTTCTAGAAGCCTGCCCAAAGAGCCCTGCATTCAGGTCTCCCTCACTTTCACACTCCAAAGCAACCCAACCCCCAAGGTCACTTTCCTCCACCCCCCTCTGGAGCAGACATGGTACGGTCCAGGACAGTACCTCCCAGGGCCTCGTTGTGGCTCAGCAGAAGGTTCCTCTGGTTGTTGGGGTCGGTCGTCACGTCGATGTGGGCCGACTGGGTGGACTGAGTGTCGGCCTCCTCCTCGAAGGCCTGCCAGGTCATCATGCTGACGTCGGCGTCGTTGAGGTAGCCGTTGGACGTCTCGCTGCTCACACTCTCACCTGTGGAGGAGGGGGGGCACGGGACAGGGAGGGTCGAAGGTCAACACAGGGATTCTGGTTTGAGAGATCCAGGACGGTTGTTAGCGTTAGCGGTGCGGCTAGCTAGCTGCTTCCGTCAGCCAGGCGTCCAGGACAGGAGGAGGTTGGTCGTGTTAGAAGTGGGCCCTTACTTTTCTCCCGGAGTTTGGGTCTGCTGTAGGTGAGCGGTCCATCAGCAGGGTAGTCCATCTCTACTGGACTGCTGCTCCGCCGGATCAGGATCTAAACACACACACACACATACCACACACACACACACACACCACACACAGGTCACTATGTCACACTTGCCTCTGTTCTGGTCATAATCAGTAATAAAGGCCTTACTGGTCTGTCCAGAAATACTGGTGCATACTATTGGATTTCTCAGACCAACAAGAACATGTTGAAAGGATGTGGAGGTTTGGGATTCTCACCACTGGAGGCTCGCAGCTCTCTCTTTGGCCCTCTGACGTCCTGCCTTCAGAGCCAAGGGAGGTGGGGGAGTACTCCCTCTTCTGGCCTGGAGGACACATTCAGGAACATAGTAAAAATGTCGCTGCCTGTTAACTAAGACTGTTAACACATACTGTACTGTAGTATGAACTGCAACAGTACAATGGTATATATCCTGCATTCCTCCTCCACTCTTTGCTTTGCAACCATGAGATGTTGACCATTGATCACAACACCAAGACACAAACAAAGCAGGAAGTCTAGAATCCTAGATTGGTCATCCCTATCCAAAATAGGGCATTCCAATGCATCTGTGTGTGTGTGTGTGTGTGTGTGTACCAGGGAAGGTGTCAGCCAGTTGCTGGGTGATGTCCGAGGTGCTGCTGCTGCGCGGGAGGGGGCTGTCGGCG